>OMLC01081627.1:0-20095 GCA_900302585.1 Regalecus glesne
CAAGTTATTTCTTTCGATGTCCGTCAGTACAAGCCTTTTTCATGCTTTACCAATCATCAGCTGCCAAGTGAGCCTAATAACAAAGAACATATAGATCATAAATTGATGGTGTTTATGTATCTATAGTTACAAAGTAGATGTTTCTTTCTGTGTCTACAGCTAATGGCCAATTGGTTTCTATAATTTAAGGTGAACATCTTAGGTTTACAGATAATAAAACTCATGTGTAACCGGTCTGAGACAGGTTACACACGATACTACTGGTAGATAATGTCTTGTTCTCCGAGCGGGTTTCCATCTGACTGAATAATGAACTGGGGGCAGCATGGCTAAGTGGGGAGAGTTGTCATCTGGACGACTGAAGGTTGCAGATTCTATCCCCGCACCCGCAGAGAAGCAGGTTGAACCGTCCTTGAGCAAGACACTTTTCCCCCCAATTGCTTTGCCCTGTGATTGACTGGCAACATTTCCAGGGTGCATCACTGCCTCTCGCCCAATGAGAACTGAGATAGCCTCCAATTCTCCTGTGACCCGATTTCAGATAAACGGATGACAATGGATGGATGTATGAATAATTCATGTTTCTGTTCACCATAGACCAAACATAACATCTTAAAGATGTCACATTCTTTTAATGATAGTTTCTCAAACTTCACATGTGCATTGAACCTACTTCAAATCGACCCTCTGTTAGCTCATCTTATAGTCATTTACCAAGCAATAGTGTAAAGATAGAGATAATATAAAAAACAAAAATATGATGGGAAACATCTAATTGAGCACCATATAGTCCCCAAACTAGATATCGAGTCCATAAGATATGTAGCTTGACGTAAAATATAAGTGGTAGATTTATATATCCAAATGTTCTCCATTGTTGGGCTGACTTGGCAGCTGATCATTAGGTGAGGCAGGAAACAAGCTTATACTGACCAAAATTTAAAGAAATCTTGCATTGCTAGAGTTTATACGTACACATGCGCGCACACGCACCCCCCCACACACACACACACACACACACACACACACCCAAAGCCGCAATGAGTCTTCAGCAGTGTAATTTATAGCAGTGATACTATTAGGCACCAAATGACCTTGGTCCATCAAATCCGTGAAGAGAACTTCATTGCCTTCAAAAAGCAAAAGGAGTCTGAAGTTATCAAACTGGCTCACAACTGGTGAAGACATACTTCCAAAAAAAGACAAAGGCTTGATAACAAGCAGACAGAAAACACTGATGCAGACCTTGAACATAAAAACAAAAAAGGGTTGAAAAACCTCATTTAACTGCAACCAAACCATTTGCCTTAGCAGAGAAAAGGTTTTTTGTGCACCATGAAGAAATGGTTTTTCCTTCTTCCTGACTGCCCATCTAAGAGGACAACGCCTTAACAGTTCTACCTTACATCAGGCTACAGTACATCAGTGACAAAGCTGACATACAGTACTGACATGGAACACCAACTACAGCTGAACAGGGAAAGCTGCAAAATTAGAAAAGACAGAGTGCCAAGCATGGAGAGCTTTAGTAGGAATCTGTACAGCAGACAAAAGGAGAGGACCACAGCAGATCCCTGCTGTGGGCTCGTGTGCCAAACCATGACTAGCCGTCTGATCCTGGCCAGGCTCAAAGAATCCTAGCCAGGATGAGGTGAGGGCAGAGCAAAAGACAGGAAAAACAAGACACAGCACCACATGCCACCAGACTGACAGAGGATGTCTGCTGGCTGGCACTAACTAAGCCATGAGGAAGAACAGTGGTGCAGAGAGCGGTGTGGTGCAAGAGCATTGTTAAAGGAGAAGTGAGGTGAGCTCACGCTGGGAAAGCTTCCTTGATACTACTTCTGGATTGGTTAGAGAGCAGCCTGGGTTGAGGGGTGGGGTGGGGTTCAAACTCTGAGGTATGGACCATTACTCCTCAGCAGCCAGAATATGCCTAAGATCCAATTATGTCTGCATTGCCAGTAAATAAAGATAATAAACTCAACTTTATAAAAGGTGTCAGAACAAAAGTATGGATATTGTGTTAAAGGATCTATTAGGGCTAAGGAGAAGACAAAGAGTGAGTGTCTATGTGTGTGCATGTGTGTGTAATATATTACCACCAACCCTACCCTGGTGGGGGAACCTTCACTGAAGACCACCTACCCAGAGTTGTTCTTGCGCTCCAGTTCTTGCTCCTCCTCAAGCTCTTGCTTAATGTTCTCTGCTCCCAGGCATGTCATGGATGTCCCTTCTTCTGCATCTCCCTTGAGGGAATCTTCATCTTCATCATCCTCATCCTCATCATTTCCGTCATCATTCTGCTCAGCCTTTGAGGAGTCGGTCTCCGTTTTGCTCCTGGTAATATCGAGTTTCTCCTCCTGCAGAAGAGAAAGACCCACATGTTAGATGATGACTACTCTTAATTGGCTGGACAAACAGAGATCCATTTTCACACGTCATGATTTGTCCCTATATTGTGGCGATGGACACAAACTTAGATTGAGCTTCGGGGATTAAGGCCGGATGCCCTTCCTGTTGTCCTGCTGTGGGCTCAAACCCCGAAACCTCTGGCTTATCAGCTCCCAAAACACGTGCTCTACCACTGAGCTATGGCAGCAAAACTCAGATCTTAAAACTAATGGCCATCATTTAGAGAAATGTTTGACATATAGTTCTTTTAGAGAGCATTCACTCTTCCTGAGCTTTGAATGTGTTAATCCCGTTTTAATTCCCAATTGTAATCCACCAACTCTCGTCTCCATCAACACCATAAATCCAACAAATTTATGGGACAGGTAGATTTTGTTTTTCAAGAATAAAAGACTTCTCAATTACCAAGCACCCCAGCCCGGAATCAACACTTCAGCCTCTGGCAGCAATTACAGTGTTGAGATTTCTCACTTGTCTGAATGAGCTTCATTAGATTTCAGAATGTTTGCTCATCCCGTCACACAAATTTGTTCCAACACCGCCAAATTACAAAGAGAACATTGACTGGCTGCAATAAACTTCTCATACACCCAATTGTCATGGGGATACAAGTCTGAGCTATGCCGGGGCCATTCAAGAATATATAAAAAAAGTTCTAGGCATTCCCTTGTGGGTTTTTTGGTTGTGCACTCGGAGAACAATTAGATCGTTAATATTCACCCTAACTGTAGATCTTTCACTGCCTAAGATGGGTTCTACTCAAGTGTCTGCCAGTATGACTCCATTCATCTTGGCCTTGGTGCCCTTTCCAGTCCATCCTGTTGGGAAACATCCCCATAGCATGATACTGCATGCACTATGTTTGGTGCTAGGGATGGTGTTATTTTGGTGCGAGTAGTTTGGGGTAAACAGCCCTTTGCCTTCAGGTCAAAAAGTTCATCTTAAGGCTAATCAGACCACAAAATCTTCTCCCAGAAGATCACACAATACATCACATGCCTCTTTGCAAACTCCAGACAAGAACCATGTTTCACTTTCACAGAAGTCTATGAAATACTTGAGAGTGTATTGATCTCTAGATAGTTTCTCCAATTTCAGCCATTTGAGCTCTGCAACACATGAGTTTTAAATGGTTCTCTTGATCGACAATCACCCCTTTTGTCCAGTTGTTTGGCTGGATGGCCTAACCTTGGCAGTGGCAATCTTTTTATGACCTTCTTTATTTTACATTCAATTTAATTAGACTTTGCCACCAAACGATAATCAGTGCGTTGGTAAATATATTCTGAAGCTACTATAGAAAAGAAACATTTTCATGAGGAGAGAAAATACCTCCACTGTGATCAAAGTTTTGATGTCAAACTCAAGAACAAGTACCTTGCAAACAACAGGCTGTACACTGCTGGGCTCTCCTTCAAGGTGGGTTTTCCGCTCTTCAACACAACCTGGGAGAACAGAGACGATGCCTCCGGCCTCCCCTTCGGGCTTCACCTCCCCCTTGGGGGCCTGCTTCAGTGGGAGGTCCATGCGGAAGGTGATGGCAGTGGAGGTGCAGTATTCCTCGAACCCATACAAGTACCTACATGAGATCAGATCCACATAAAAATACCTACATGAGATCAGATTCACTTGAAACAGAGACTGTTAAAGGATGGTAGCATGTGCTGGAGTTGTACTTGTCCAACAACACAAAAACCACATCAATCTCAGTAACATTATAAAGAGTGGATGAGAGTATAGGCCATTATATTTGTATATGCAGAGTAGTAGTGATATGGAGGCGGTGGAAGCATTTGGACATACTTGCGGTAAGCGCATTTGACATTGTAGCCAGCGGCTGAATTGAGCACAGGGATTCCCAGGTCCTGATAGACTTGCTTCCAAACTGAGCCACTCTCAATCTGTTCATAAACAGAGACGGCGGGGGGAGGATTCAGAGCAAGATAGCATCAAAATGTAGAGAAAAGAAAACACAATCCGTGAAGACATGAATGTGGCACTCACATTGTCAAAGCCTCCCAGTTTGTGCACTAGCCTGTAGAGTTTGAAGAGGTTGAGGTTTCTATAGCCCAGCACAGGCCGCTTGTTGATAGGAGTTCCTGAAGGAACCATGACATACACAAATAAGGAATAAATAAGCTGCAGTTTGTGAGGTCAGAACTCAGTCAAGTCTCATGTAGTGGTCTCAAGTGTTTAAATAGAAAATTCCTTTTCATGTCCAGGCAGAATAAAAGGAAACATCAGAGGACAGTAAAACTTTCCTCAACTGTAGTCTGCACTCACCTCTGTCCTCCATGAACTTGTAGAGCTGCTGCAGGAAGTTCTCCCGCTCCTCTGGGAAGGGCTCCACTTCCTCCTACAGACAGAGAATAGGAAGTGAGAAGTTAGGATTGACCCCTGCTGCGAAGACAGCACAAAGTAGGTTTGGACAGGAAACCACTTTAGCCAGGAGTTGGCAAACCACATCACAAGCATAGCTCTGACTGTACCTCTTCTTCTTCGCTGCTGGCATCTTCTTCCTGAACCTCCTCTTCCTCCTCCTCATCTTCCCCCTCACTGCTGGAGCTCTCCTCTTTCACCTCTGTCCTCCAGGGGCTAGGCACTGTCAAATGTCGCTGGAACTCCATGGCTGCATCCAATGCTACCAAAAACACATGTAGTACATGTTATATCCAGTTATTCCATACTCGGCTCACACGTAGAGTCTCTTTACTTATCTACAAACTGGGGGCCAGGCTCATAGCACAGCAGCACAGAGCTGTCTAAAACTGTCCAGAATGCTTTTTGAAATCCCCCCTTTTCCCCACTCAAAATCCTCGAGTTGCCCATGGCTGGATCTGTCGCTCTGATACCCCTATAGAACGTCAAACCGAAGGAGGAAGCCGTAGTATGTATCATTTCCAAGTCACGTGACCACTAGCCCTCGCTAGTCCACACATCACGGTCTGGTGGGGAAAGCACAGTGCTTGGCCGTCAGAGGAAAACGAAGCAGAGTACTTTCCCTTCACTTAACCACAAGCACCTGGACGACCCAGAGGGGGACACTAGTTAAACTAGAATACTTTATTCAACCTACCCCTTATCCCTAAGTGAGACTTAGCCAATTATGACCCACTAACTATGGACCTCCGGCTGTGGTTGGAAACGGCACGGCTGGGATTCGGAGACCCAGCTGTGTTGACACAGAGATGCGCTGAACATCACCTTAACCCCCTATGCCATTGGAGGCCCCCCGTCCTGAATGCCTTTATTTGGCCTTTGAACATTCAGACACAGAAAAAGGACTGCAATAATCGAGTTAAATAAGTCACAGCTATAAAACCCCAATCACTTGTATTTTTGGAGTCACCTGGCATTAAGCTTGTCAGAGGTCATCTTAACAAATGTGAAAGTTCTTTCAGATGCTTGACTTTCTGGACATGTTGCCCAAGTAGCTCCAAGTCATGCTATGACATTGCATCAGGCACAGAAGAGACAAGAGCCAGCATGCTGCCTTCACAGCATTCACTGCCAGACAAACTAACCAAAATCACTTGGAATCAATTATAAGTGTAACAACAATATTTTGATTTACATTGGATTTGTAATGCTGATCGATTTGATACGAATAAGAGTGAAACATCACAAACATCACATTGTGTCCACCCCAAACCATTGGCAGCCATCAGTAACTGCAAGTGACTGAGGGGCTATTTTTAACTGTACAAGGCAACCACTGAGTTGGGCCTAATGGTAACGACTGTCTGCAGCTCTTCACTGAAATTAGACTCCCCCACTCTGTTGGTGTGACTAGTTTGATTTTACTTGATGTGTGCTTATTCTCAACACACCGAGGACCTGTTGTGTATATGAAATGATATGCAGGACCACACAGGAGAAAAAAAATCACCTCCCTTATTGATTCAATACAGCATTTTATTTTCCAAAACAAGATGAGCCTGTATTACGAGTTTTCAGCCAAGTCACAATAAACCCTGGATCTTCACCTCCCATGGAGTCAATGAGCAGAAACATGAACAGCACCACTCTGCCACTGCAGCCCACATCATGCTCAGAGGGGAGAGGATACCCATACCCCTTTTTAAGTGTAGAGTGTGAAGTTTGGATGATGCATGTTTGGATTCTTGTTTGCTTTAATCAGCCCCGAGATGTGTATAGAACCTGGCTTAAGTCCAGTTTTGGCAAACTGAATCAACTGAACTTAGCTTAAAAAGGCACATACCTTTGTGAATAATGTCCCACACTACAAAACACCTTAGCTTAGACCAGGCCATACAGCCTGAGGAACTCTCTGCAGGCCTAAGAGATTACATTGTGGTGAGGGATAGATCAGGGTATGGGTATACATACATTTAAAAAGCTTTGAGTGTTCTCAGGAGCACAGTGATTGTGGAATAGAAAGTTTGGAGCCCTCAGGAATCTTTCTAGCATTGACACATTAGCCCAAACCAAGAAACTGGGCAAGAAGTGCATTGGCCAGGGAGGTGACCAAGAACTCAATGATCACTCCAGCAGAGCTTCAGAGGTTCTCTTCAGGGACTTATAAAAAACCTACTAGAAAGACATCCATCTTTGCAGGACTCAATCAACCCGGCATTTATGATAGGGTGGCTTGATGGAAGCCACTCTGAGAGAAAGGCATGCATAATGGTATGTTGAGACAGATATTGAACTCTTTAGACAGAACTCCAACTCAAGTGCATCTGGCAAATACCAGGCACAGCTCATCACCTGGTTAATACCATCCCTACGGTGAAGCATAGTGGTGGCAACATCATGCTATCAGTGTGCTTCTCAGTGGCAGACAGGTTAGAATTGAGGGAGGGATAAATGCAAACCTGCTCCAGAGTGCACAAAACCTCAGACTGGGTTGCCGGTTCACCTTTAGGCATGACAATGACCTGAAGCATACAGCCAAGACAATGGAGTGGTTTCTGGACAAGTCTGTTGACAGGGAGAGGCTCAGCCGAAGCCCAGACTTAAATGCCACAGAAAATCTGTGGAGAGACCTGAAGATGGCAGTTATCAGATGCTTCTTATTCAATCTGACAAAGATATGTCTGGAAAAATAGGATAAACTGCCTAAATCCAGGTGTGCAAAGCTTGTTCCAGTTTTAGAATTTTGATTTGCAAAAGTTTCTAAAGAAATGTTTTCACTTTGTCATTATGAGTTAAGTGTAGATCGATGGGCAAAGATGTCAATTTTATCCATCTAATCTTAAATCTATAACACGGTACAAAAAGCAAAAGAGTCCAAATACTTTCTGAAGCCACTGTAGATGCTGGCAACCTGATGGGTTCAACTTCATTATCATCCATCCAACCATCCATCATCAACCGTTTATCTGAAATCGGGTTGCAGAGTCATGCTGGACCCTATCCCAGCACTTCTTGTGCGTATCGGAATACAATGAAATTCATATTCTTTGGCTCTCTGCCTTTATAGTAAGGACAAAAGGGCACACTAGACCTACTATGTACACAGCATTCATACCTTATATACACAATATAGAAAAGTACACAACAACACAATGATATAAGGTGCATACGGGTCTGTCAGCTGTGCAGCCTGACTGCCTGTGGAAAGAAACTATTACCGAGATGGAAGGTGTGTGATTTGATGCTCTGGTACCGATGATTAGATGGTAGGAGCGAGGACAGAACACGAGCAGGGGTGGCTGGTGGTGGTGATAAAACACGATTGTGTCATAATTTCATATTTATCAATACATGCCCAGAATATTTCCTAGCTTTTTCCAGCAATCTTCCATATCACTACATGCACCACACGGTTTTATGCTCTTTCTGTTTGAGGTCTTCCTTATGAGTACACACATCAGATAACCTTTTTTCTCATATTCTACAGATGTTTTAGAGATCTGACTTTAGATTTTTGTCACAGTCCCTGTGACCGGTTGTGTGGAGAGGAGCAGTAGAGTGGGCTGTTTAATGCTCAACCGACTGAAAAGCCTGTGAGCCAGTAAAAGAAACTGAATGAGCCAGCAGCAGCATTAGGAGATACCGTCAACCTTAATGTGATTTTCAACCTTCAGTCACACAATCACAGGTGGTTTTAAATGGGACGATGGTAGTTAATAGCTCTGTGCTTTTACAATGCATAAAATGTCACAAACGTGAGTCAACCACCTGTGAATACAAAGAGGCCAATAATAAAAAGCTGCTAACCAGCCGTGATTATCCGCAGAAATGGTGGAGAAACGGACAATGCAAGCATTCTATAAAAAGCCAGGCTAAAGCTTTGCTGCTGCATTCCCCAGAACTAAAACCTCAACGTGGCTTTCTCCAGGCTGCCCCCAAGTCCTTCACTCTGCATGTACTCCCGGCTGAGCACATCAACGCATCAGCCTAAAACCAGTCCTAGTCAGCCTAGTGGCTGGTGACCAAGTAGGACTTGTGTTCTTTAAAACCATTGGGAGGAACTCACCTGGTTTGAGCCCAGTGTCAGCTTTCGGCGGAGAGTCGCTGTTGATCTCGCACACATCCTTCCGCAGCACCATATAACTGAAAAGAAACAGCAGTGTTATTCAACAGTGGTGCAGAAATGACCTGCTATGGACAGTTTTCAAGCACCACGTTAACAATTTGATGGTCAACGCCCATTTATTTTCCCCAAAAGAGGCTAAAGTGAATTTCCAAAGGGTGCCATCTTGAAGGTCCACTTTACATGTCACCATTAGTCCTCACATTGTGGGGGTGGACACAGACTTAGATGGTGCTTGGGGTATTAAGGCCAGATGTCCTTCCTGACACCCTGCAGTGGCTTTGAACCTGCATCGTCTGGCTCTACCACTGAGGTATTGCGGCCCCTGATAATATCATAGAGTGCATAAACTAAGTTACTACATTTGTACTCATATTTCAAGTGAATCTAAAATGAGCCAGGGTATATTAGACATTTTTTTTAAGTCACTCCACCTTTTACGGTTTACAACATGCGGTGAAACCTGCGACATGAAAATTAGGTGACTGAGGCTCTCAGATCCCTTCACTGTAAGAGAACCGTGCAGATTCAGTGATTTGTTGAGTGAACGTCCACAGTGAATGTGAGTCCTGACTGATAGACAGTGGCTGAGTTACACAAACCTGCCCCTCTCCTTCCCTCTCATGTCTTGAGATGTCGAAATAAGTAGCACCAAATATTTTACTTTAATAGGTGTAATGAAATTATACGTGCTGTGCATAACAGGCTAGGACTTAGTTACAGCACATTTTAGATTGCAAACGGAACCTTTATCCACTAAATTCTCAGCTCACTGGCTTATCTTGAACCCCTAAATGCTCCCCGGGAGCTGTAGCTTCCCAGTACTCCTATAGAATACAGGATGAGTGAAATGCAGAGGGCACATTTCACTGTAGCAATAAAGTGACATTAATTTTCCACATCTTATTTGCAACAGGGAGGAAATTTGGCCTGAAACACTATGAATACCATTCTTAAGACTTCATTGAATAAGTGCAGCTAAGGGTAAACTAGAGGAGTTCAGGTTTCAACCAGGCCAAAATATCTAAGGGTGTCATCCAGGATGTATCATAATTGCAAAGCCTCCTGTGATTTAAAATTCAAGAACTTTATCATCATTGTGGAACCAGAACACAACTGTGTGAGCATCAATGATGCACATGGAGAATAAAAATACAGAAAAGATAAAAAACCCCAGCAATGACAAAGTGCAGTGAAAAAAGAACATGAACACAGTTCTGCACTACCAGAAATGACGTAGTTCAGATTCCTACATTTGGGGAATTTACACAACCGGAATCCAATGGCCAAGCCTCCCCGTGGGCAAAGCATCTTCCTCATCCCCCCTGCCAAGTCTAGATTCAGGGCTGTTTTACCAGAAGTTTTGACCTTTCTCCTTTGTCACCACATTGCTGAAAACATTGGCAGCAGGTAAACCTGCTCTCTGACCCAGCAGCATAGGGCTAATGACCAGCTCAGAGCTTGAGTGGACATAAAGAGCTCAGGCTACAATTATCTGGATTTTAAAGAGCTAAAATCTCTTGTATAACCTCTCTCAACAATATGCACACAACACATGAGAGTGACTCCACCAATATATAACCCCTCCACCTGATTGGTGGAGGGGTTTTTGTTTTTTTTACCCTGGTAACTGCTGACTTGGGGTAAATACCTGAACTTGGGGTTTGATTTTTGCTGTGTTAGTTTCAAGTGGTAGCGTACATAATGCGTCTAAAACTGGATAAAATAATGTCCCCTGTGCTGGAACACTGCTGCTCGAGACATATCCTGAACTTGCTGTGCCCCCTACTCATTAATCATTCTAAAGATGACAGCCTGAGAGAACATATAGAAAATGCTGCAATCGTACCACGTCACCGGCTCACCAGCCGATATGAGAAAGCAAGCAATCTAATCCTCCTCTTGTTGAAGTGAGGGGAGCTCACTTCAAACACGTCTGTCCACTATTCATGTGACACAGCTTCCTCTTCCACAAGAGAGGCTCCGGAGATACTGAAAGTCAGCCCAGTAGAGGGATGGGTGTCCCCATAGTAGGGAGACCTGACCGGGTAACAAGCACTTCACAAGAACTCCAGTCTCCTATCCAGACGTGACCTTACTTTCCCCCCACTGACGTTGGCCAGAGCCATTGTTTCTGAAAGGATACCGACCGGTTTGATCGCAAGTACAGATTAAAATTTTAACAAAATTAACAAAACAAAATAACAAAATAAACACAACCAGGCAGGAGAGGATATAAAGTCAACCAAGACCTGCTGCATGAGCATCCTCTTCAAATATTCCAACACAGCATCAAAAATAACTCAGAGTCCCCAGGTTGTGGGGGTGGACACAGACTTGGATGGAGCTTGGGAGATTAAGGCTGGATGCCCTTCTTGACAGTCACCGCAGTGGGATCAAACCTGTGATGTCTGACTTGTGGGCATGCGCTCTACCATGTCCTCTGCCCAGGGACTACAGATGTGATTAGCTCTTAGCTACATCTGGTGGTATATACCTCTCAAAGCACTGTGCCTGCACAAACAAACAAACTAATAAATACTGCATGTCAAGCTTGGGGACTTTCCTCCATCAGACATAATTTCACATTTGCAATTACTGAATGGAGCAGAGATGGACTTTACAACAATCTGAAGGTAATCGGGGGGGCAATAAACAGCTTCTACATTTAACTCACAAAATAGGGGATGTGAGAGAGGTGGATGTGGGATTGTCTGAATGTCTGGCTTTTTATTAATGCACCTGTGACTCATAATCTACCGGTTAATTCAGCTGCTGTTCAATATTCCCGTCAGACAACGTCACGGGTCATGTTCCGGAGTTGGAGCAACATGCACATGACAGCAGTAACAGCTCTAGTCTCTGTAACCTCATCATTTTGCCTTAACCTACAATTAGATGCCCCCTGCAGTGGCTCAGCAGTGCAGCATGCACCTCCAAGTCAGGTGTAGCAGGTTCGATCCTACTGCAGGGCATCAGGAAAGGGCATCTGCTCTTAATCCCCCATGCTCGGTGAGGTATTCAATGTAAAGTGCTTCGAGTGGTTGCTAGACTGGAAAAGTGCTTTATAAAAATGAGTCCATTTACCATTTAAGTTGAGTACTTCACAGTCTGCACTGCAAGGCAGTTGGGCATCTGTCTCAATGAATTCACCAAACACTGCTAAACCCACGAGGTTATGGAGGACAGATTATTGACTAATTGTTCTTTTCTCTCGCATGTAATTTCTCTTTGAGTGATAGTTTCCTCTTCTGTGGATGTGGCACGTAGGGGATTCAAGCCCAGTGCCCCTCCTGGTGCCCTGTGGTGGGGTTGGGCCCATGATGAGTGACTGGTCATTCTCCAGCATCCTTGTTCTGCGGCTGAGATACTGCATCCCCTTCAAAGTTCATCATATATCTTATGATTCCATTATAACTCTGCTATCCTCCGCGTTGTCTGCTGTAAATTGCGTTTCATTCTGTACACAAAACATCCATTGCACGTCTGTCTGTCTTGAGAGAGAGATCTATTCCCCGTGTCTCTCCCTGAGGTTTCTTCCTATTTTTCTCTGTTAAAGGTTTTTTAAGAGAGTTGTTCGTTATCTGATGTGAAGGTCTAAGGACAGGATGTTGTGTTGGAGTAGAGTCTGCTGAGGCACATTTGTAATTTAGGATTAAGGCGCTTATACAAATAGATTTGACTTGACCTTTAGCTGCAGTGCCACATTTACATGGCAGATTTGAACAGAGCTTCGGTGCACAAACATACACACATGCTAGCATGCTAGCAAATAAAACAAATTGATAGCTCAAACTACAACATGCCAAAAGGCACGTCTCACAGATCAAATCCCCTAATCTCCTAACACAGAGGGCCCGCATAATCTCATGACAGATAACATGCTGACCAACATGATAGCAGAAACCTCTGGTGCTTTTCTTCTTATGCCAACTGAACACTATTGTTCTGAGCCATGCTTTGCTATTGAACCACTATCATTTCGCTTTGCAATCCACTTGCCAGGCCTGGCCTGGATTCACCGAGAAAATAGTCAGATCTTTCCACTGATGATCACAGACATCTCGTTTCACCTCCAAAGCACTCCGCAATCCTCTGTCAGTTCCGAGTTCATTGATGAGCACAACTATTACCTAACAGAGCGGGACAAGCTTTATCACCCCTTGGGGAGGAAAGACGCAACTGCCTTGAAGCTTACTGAGGCTCATACTGATCTCAGGTGTCTTATGTAATGCAGACCTACCTGGTTCTATAGGCTGCTAAGAAAATAGATGATCTACACACAAGTTAGAGCCACTGTGTTGGGGTTCCTGCTGCACAGACAACCAAGAAAGGAGTGACCTCTAAAAACTCTCATGAGCCAGAGTAAATTACACCTTCCTTTTCCTCTGAGTACCATCACTCCTCATCTGATCCCTCTCATCACCTTCAACTCTCACCTCCTTGTCAGCCAAACCTTAGAAGATAAGCATGCGTTTCCACAGTGCCAGTAAGTACACATACACTATAAGATAGATCTTGGGTAGATTAAGGGGCCATGCTGTTGAGTTACTCAGGTCATTCATCCTGAAGTAGTGGCTGGAGGTTTGTCATGAGAGCCTTAGCTAGTATGTCATCAATGGTATGTCAACAGACCCCAAGCATACCTACGCTGGTGAGAATACAAATCAGATTGATTCATGCCAAGTAGACTTTTGACTGTGTCGAGTGTGGACTCTAACTGCAGTCAACTATCAGCTAGAATGAGCCTATAGACTGAGCATATTCCTGTCTTCACCACAGATTTAAGTCAATGTGACAGTGTGGCTCATCAGTGAAGGTAGCTTGTCGGGAGTCTAACATATCTCATCATGTCAGTGAGTCACAGCCTGAGGGGGAAAACTGACCCCAAACAAACCACTCTTTGCTGGCATGAAAAGCATCCCTTAGTTAAGAGGACTTACCCAACATGCGGAGGTTGCCGACATGCTCTTAAAAGTCAGAACTAACCCATTTTTCACTTCCATCCACTACAGTAGAGCCAACCAAAGTGATCTAAAGCCAGCCATAAAAAAAGTTCCACTTTTACATCTCACAATTAGTCCCCATGTTATGGGGATGGACAACGACCTAGATGGAGCTTGGGAGTTTAAGGCCAGATGCCTTCCTGACTGCTTCCGCACTGGGCTTGAACCCGCATTCCCTGGCTTGTCATTTCCTGACACGTGCACTCTACTGCTAGATTACCGTGGCCCCTATCCAAATTCACCCATATGCCACGTGCTACAAAATCTTCTTGATTAAGTTTGACACCTGACACTTCATACATATAACATTCCAAAGTGGAAGACCATCAAGCATAACCTCACCCACCCAGTATGTAAAGCAGAAAGGGTTTGCCCTTCTTGAGAAATATTGTTTATAAATGCTCATACAAATCACTAGAAGACTTATGGGCATGCTTTTTAAATGGTGTAAACGCACAAGACAGAAAACCCCAACAAACAGACAACACTATGACAGTTTGGATGACTCACAATTTCCCATCCTTGAAAGAGCGGACAAAGATGCTGTCTTTCTTCATTGTGACATCTTCATGGCAATCTGGGGAGATGACCTAGAAATTGTGCAGAGAAAAGAGTGAAAAGTCAGAGTAGGCAGAGGGCAATGAATCTGTATGAGTGTGTGAGACAAATTAAGACACCAACTACTATGTCCTCTAACCAAATGTGATGCTGATGCAGTGATAAACATCCACCTTCAAGATAACAACAGCTGAGTGAGTGAAAAGAAGAATGCTTTGTGTGGTGCTTTCCCAATGCAGTGTATGCTGCCTCATTCCCCAGAGCTTAAATGTAAAAAGAGTTGTTCCAGAGCCATGGTTGACATGAGAAGAGGCAGTGCTGGCCAAAAGGACGATGGATTTTCACTAGGACTCTCTGTCTGCATGCATTACCAACCAGCATGTTACTCCTCTGCCTGTCCTCGCTCCATCAGTCTCCCGATGAACCGCATGCATGCATAATGCATACTTTAGCATGAACACGCTGCACTCGGGCGTCACTCCATCGCACCAGTTTTAATCCCTTACACACATGCTCTTAATCCACACCTTTGCACCTCTTATTTTGTGTTACCAAGCAAGTTGATCCATTGCAAATCCTTCTGAAGCCCCTCTCCTCTCATCTGTTTCTGTAAGACAGTAGCCAGTGCACTACTCCACCCCTCTGCTGACATACCGTTTGGCAGCAGTGTAAACAATTCCCAGCCGACCTGTGCTTTGGCTCCCTGGACAGCCACTGGGAGGCAGTGAGGAGTGTTATGCAGCAGCAGCATCCAGCCAAGAACAACAAACCCTGGAGGCGGAGCCCTGCTGACTACACAGTAACAGTTAAAGGGACAGTGTGCCCCGCCCTCTCCCATTCTACATGTACCACTTACATAAACAAACACTACCTGCCACTATTTCATTGTGCACTAACTGTACCTTCGAGCAGGTCGGCAGCAGAAAAGGTCTGGCAGAAACTGATAACTCTCACGTAGAACGACCATTTGTGCAGCATTTGCTTTACATACACATCAGTGAAAACAAAACTTCACAGTTGCTACTTTCTCCCCTCGACTCCGAGAGGCATCGGAGCAGAGATGCCCTCTACATTGTAATCCTACCCAAGTCTTACCATCTGAATTAAAACATTACTGTCGTGTTCAACACTAATCACTTATGGGATTGCCCAGCACAGCACCAGTGGGTATGTTTCCAACAGTCTGAAGTAATGACATCATTCTTAGTTGCCAGGTTACATAACCTAGCCATTTACATGAAATGGCACAATACACTCTGAGTGGATTAGAAGATCAGCAGCCAGCGATGGGTCCCATTGCAGTGATGGAGCACAAGAGGATGGCAGGAGGGGGGAGAGTGAAAGAAGGGAGCTTACCAGTGCGGGATACCATGTGGTCTTCTTTTTGTCTCCCATAGAAACACCCTCCACACAGACCACTTTGCCAAAAAGTTCCTCATTCTGCCTCTGGTCGCTCTCCTCTTCCTCACTGGAGGATGAAGAAGACTCTTCTTCTTGACTGTCGATAAGAAAAGAAAGTTCACTTTTTAGCAAGAAACAGCAAAGAAAAAATATAATGCATAAATCTCTGAACTAACAAGCATCAGTAAAAGTATAATTTGCATGTGGCTTTGTGTAAACACTTTAGATTGTATTTATGCTCACATTCATCAAGTCTTAAAATATAAGCATCTTAATCCTCTGCCGTGTGAAGTTGTTATACAGACTTAAAGTGCACAAAAGCGTAGCTTTGAATATAATAGGCTTTCCATACATCCATCAATCAGTCCTCTGTCCATCATCAATGACTTATTTGAAGTTGGGTTGTGAGGTCATGCTGGAGCCTATCCCACCCACAACCCATTGGGCCAAAAGCGGGGGAACACCCTAGACAGGTCACCATTCCATTGCAGGGCTTGAGCAGTTAGGGGGCAGGGTACTTGCTCACGGACACTTTTGACACGATTCTGTGGGGCCCAGGATCGAACCACCGATCTTCCGATTACGAGATGACCACCTAACCTCCTGAGTAATGCAGCCCCCAAATATGGGCTTTCCTTTAACTTATTCTATCTGACATAACTACCTCAATAGCCAATATTAGCACCGATGGCAAAATACACAGAGCAGTACATGAGGTCACATGTTTAAGGTTATATTAATAAAATATGACCCTCTGCAAGGCAGTGGTTCTCCCAACACTGTACTCTCATTAACAAATGAAACCACAGAAAGCAGATGCAGGACGAGGACATCCCACTGAGTAAATAAACCAGCTATTTGTTCACCAGACATCAGAATATCAACAGAACTGCAGAAGTCACACCAGAACGCTGATTGCACGGTGGGTTTAGAACTTGGTGGTTGGGGTCATGCTGAGAAACTGCAATCAGATGTGTTTTTCATTTAACTTTTCTCCCGTCGGGATTCCTGTCAGGAGAATCCAAGCAGTTTTTACATGAAAGAGCAGGAGCCTAAAATAAGCTTTAGCGTGGTGCATTTCTGGTAGTGAAGTAAAAACTGCAGTGGTTTCCCAAACTATAAATGATGAAAGTATCAAACGAGGCTTATTGGTCAAATAGAAAACCAACCTGGCTAATACTACTCCACAACCACCATTACTGAGCAGTGCACCAGAGTTGTAACTCTTAATAGCAGTAATCAAAAAATAGTCCGTGTAAAAGAGATACTACAATTCATTTGGATTTCATCCATCATCAACTGCTTAATAGAAGTCAGCTTATACAGTCATGCTGGAGCCTATTCCAGCGCTCATTGGGTGAAAGGTATGTCTCACCCTGGACAGGTCACCATTTCATCTCAGGGATTGATCACTTGGTGTCTTGTTCAAGGATATCTCGACATGCTTTCTACAAGGACCAGGGATCAAACCACTAATCTTCTGATTATTATATGACCGCCCTACCTCCTCAGCTATGCCACCCCAAATAATGAACTAATGGGAGCTAAAGCTTATAGGTGAACCTTGGTATTGAGATATGGATGACCAGGAACAAAACACACTAAGCCAAGTGGAACGACCCGATTCATCTCCTGTATCATGACAATAACTAATCTCCATTCACTGTTGGAGTTTTCAATCCAAGGCTTTGTAGGGTTGAGATGCTATTTGAGCACGGCTAAAACCACAGACCAAGGGTGCTAATGTACAGCTAAAACCTGTCCAAGCCAATATTGCATCGACATTCAGAGTAATATTGACTTTTCTCCGAGTATCATCAGGGAACCCGTAAGAATGAAATTATGTAGAGTGTCCTCTTTATACTGAGAGCAGCCCCAATTATCTCCAGCACCAAATCCCTTTGGCATTGTATTCCCTGACAGGAACTTCAGCTGTCTCCCAGGAAAAGATGGATCAGAACACAGAATATTCAGAGCAACGTTTGACTGAGAGAAAAGACAATAGCACACTAGCGACAGCTACAGGGGCCTTTCTTTCTCACACAAATACGAGTATTCTCCTTGATGAAGGCATGGATGGGTAGGAGCAGAGCTTCTCCGTTGTGCTTCAGGGGTTATTCTATATGAACAGGTGGTGATAAGGGAGTGACCAGTAAAAAAGCCTGTCATTCCAAGTATGCTGTCAGTACACGAGGATAGGGGAGTGTGCCACTGAAGGTTCTGTGTAGCGTGTCATGCATCAACAGCAGCGTAATCCTCAACCACATAGCAACATTTGAATTCGAGGATGACAAAGTTTCTTGGGGAGGAAAAAATACTCACACTGGATTAGATCGCCGACCACGGTTGCCTTTCTTGCCAATGACAGGTGTACCAAAGTGCTCGGGGTTGGTGAGTGGGAGCCTATCAAGTGTCTGAGACAGAAACATACAGAGGCCATGGGTCTGTTTCCCCTCATCTGAGCCACTTCAGAACACAATATATTTCCGATCAGCTCATCTTACTTTAGACATTCTGCTAGGAGGACTTTATCAATGAGTTTCCAGGGCTTTAAGACATGCATATATTACCCCACAGCAGTGAAAGTTCTGAATGTCAATACAGGACCATTCAAAAGAAATCACATAAATTAAACCTTGCAATCATTTGCCAGGAAGCATTGTTAGGAAATATGTCTTAATGTCGACTGGAGTACAAGAGCAACAAAGACAGAAAGAAAGAATGTGGACTGGTTCGGGTGCATCTGAGCCACTGTTGAGCTGCAGGACAGAGATCAGAACTTACCTCACTCTCTGCAAAGTGACGCGCCCCTTTCAGGCAGAGAGAGGAACGCCTGAGAGTTTTCTCATCGCCGTCATCAAAAACTATAAGGATGAGAGCGGGAGAAAACTATTTGACTTCTGTGTGCAGACCAGGAAAGACACACACACACAAGTTCCTCAATCACAGTTACAAAATATGTGTGCTATGCTCCAACACCACCTTCACATTTGGTGATTCCACTGGAAAAAATGTGTTTGTTTTTCCAAGGCTGAGGCACGTCCAAGCATCAGGCAGTGGCATTCTCTTTCTCAGCCTGCTGCTTTAATAACACTTCCGGGACCCTCCATTTTTGCGTTTTAATAACTCTGGGATACAGGCTCCCAGTGTACCCATGTCTTAACCACATCAATGAGAAAGTGAAAGGAGTGAGTGGGGGATGCCTCTCCTGCTACCAAACAGTGACTCACCAACAGTGTATATACTGGCATCTGTCAACTTATTGATGGTGGCCTCCTGGTAAACTCCATCCTGATTCTTCACTTCTACCACGGCACCCACCTGAAGGCAAAAGGACAGATACAGTGCTGTAATTGCCAGGCTAGTCGTAAGGAGTCATTGAGTCTGTGGGCTCGGGTAGATCAGGAGAATTTACAGACGTGATGCTAGATAGTAGAGCAAGATTAAGGAAGCAGCAACACTTGCTGTACTTACATGAATGGAAGTTCCAATCCATCTGATCAATGGGCTCACACTTTGCAAGTTATTGATTGTATAATTTCAGGTAGCCACAGTCACTCAAGGATGATTGATTGTTGACAATAATAATATCTATTATGTGGACAGTGCATAATAATTAATATTTAGAATATGAATAATTTTATGGCTAATTTCAATCTGTTATCCCAAACAGTTAGGGGTTCGGTGTCTTGATCAAGGAAACTCTGACATGCTTTCTGAAGGAATCAGGGATGGAACCACCAATCTTATGACTACTAGATGACCGCCTTACCTCCTGATCAATGCTGCCCCTTAACAAAAAAAGACTTAAAATTTGCTTAACATTGAAGAAAAGCATATTCACTGGTGACTGGTAACCCAGTGGATGTGAGGCAAACGGAGCCAGTGGGAAAAACATTCAGTCAGATCAAGTAGGTGCGGAATTAATAAAATGCATTGTACATGAATCACAAGAAGCATCCTTGATGTTCAGGGCTCTGCTGGCTAACAAACATAGCAGCATACCTCCTAAATCAACATTTGCTCCTCCATCATTTCCGGCTTACCTTTAGAGGTCCTCTGATATGTTCATCATGAACCTCAGCAGTAGACAGATCTGGCTTAAAGGTCACCTGGGAGAGGGGGATGAGAAGAGAATCAGTAACGAGAGTAAACAAATACCCTGACCGAGCAGCATGATCACAAAGTGTTTTCCCACTTCTGCCTCTGGGGG
>OMLC01081628.1:0-21832 GCA_900302585.1 Regalecus glesne
AATAAAATCTTCTATTGAGTGTGTTATTGTCAATCAATCATACAATATGTTGGTCTGTCTTCTGATGCTTTCTCTCATCTGTCTGTCTCTCCTCTTCCTCCAATGGTCTAGTCTCTTCTGACTCAGGTAATATGTTGCTTTTTTCTGTTCTTATTCCTTCCTGTATGCACACAAGACACATGTACTTCTCTGAAACCTTTGTTGAAAGATGAAAGCATAATGTAGATATTTTTCCCAGATTAGGGTTCAGCCTTATCTTTTTACAAGCTACTTCAACGTTAAGCATACATGTTCAAATCAAGGCTTATTCCATGAGAGGGACATGAGTTGTGAAACCTAGGTTGTCTCACTCAAGTTAGTCATCGTCTTCTACTGGACCCTTCATTACATACAGGCTTGATGTTGCTTTCAATGGAGACTCCCACATCAGAACTCTCCAACAACCCTCTCTTAACCTGATGCAAGAGAAGAAAATAGATGTTAGGCTTCATCCTTAAGGAAATTATGATGTGAACTAATTTGATAGCATATCAGAGCAGTCTTAAGGTGGACTTTTACTTCATTCGGGAGTGTCTGTATTGAGGGACCATATGGCTGTTCTGGAAACTCCGATGGTGCTAGAGGGTCTGTGTAGAGCAAACACTACGGCTCCGTTTGGCACCAAAAAACTGTAACCTTAATGGAGTGCTTGGTAGTTATTGCAGTTGTCATGCCTGGATGAAAGTCGTTTGGGGCAAGTAAAAACAAAAAGTTGTTATCTTGGCTAAAACAAAACACGATGAGATGTAGAATTTGTAGGGCACTTATCCAAAGTGCTAAAGAGGTATCACCACTTCTACAATGCATTGTGAAGGGATAAAACGGATGAATAAAACAAAAACTCTTGGACTGAAATGGGGATATATATATATATAATAACATAAATTATATAATTGGGATGTCAAACTTTATGAAGAAGTATTAGCCGTTGTAGGACAAGTCTGTCAAGGCAAAAAATATAATACAGCATCATAGTGGGGATTTAGGAGAGAAAAATGTCCCCCTCTCTCTGCCAATTTTTTTTAAAGGTCTGACATGATTTATCTTGGGTGCATTGTCTTAAATCACAAACCCCGTCATTAACAGGGGTGTATAGTCTTTTTAGAATATATCTCCAACAGGCTGTAGCCTTAAGGGAATTATGCGTTTGGTCATGCATAGTGCATGTGTGTGTGTGTGTGTGTGTGTGTGTATGTAGGTGTGCGTGTGTGTGTGTGTGTCTTCAGCTACTAGCTACTCACAAAATATGGCACTTGTCGGACAAATTTTTTTTGGCCACAGTTATGTCTGTATGATGAAGAATGTGTTGTGTTTGCGATTAAAACTTTTGAAATGCATTTGGTTTTGCTATCGCCGCACACTCTCTTCATTCACTCTCTAGCTTGTTTGACCAACACTACTATTTATTGCTCCCTGCTGAGTCAATAATGTGCATAGACGACTGACATCTACGGTTGACTGATTGGGCAGCAATAGTGGCAGAACTAAAAAATTATCTATTCGGGTATGATCCTTGAAAATGTCATGAGTGGTAGTTGACATGCTTGAGGAAAGTTATTGACACATTGCATACATTTATAAATAAGTTGACTTCCATAAATATTTTCATAAATACATTCACTACATGGGGACACACACACACTGCTACATGGTACTCCATACATAAATATATGACATTCAATGATATTTGGATATGAACTAAGACTTTAAGAAAGTTATTTTGTTTAAAGCTGCTCTTGGGGGCTACGGCAGCTCAGTGGTTAGGACGCTCACTTTGGGAACTGACGAGTGAGAAGCAGTGGGTTCAAATCCACTGTTGGATGTCAAGGAAGGGCATCCGGCGTTTGTCCCCCCCCCAAGCTCCATCTTGGTCCATGTCCACCACTATAATGTGGGAAGCAGTTTTGACATGTAAAACGGACCTGCTGGTATGACACAAATCGAAACTCCTGCTAAAGTAGCCTTTGTTTCCAGGCTACATGGACTTGTACCTGTGTCCAGATGTGAATAGACTGAAGAATAAGTTAAGGGTGTGCTAGGGGTTGTTTGCTATAGTGGATATAAAAAGTACACACACCCCAGTTAAAATGGCAGGTTTTTGTGGTGTTAAAAAAATGGAAACCAGGGTAAATCATGTCAGAACTTTATCCACTTTATTTTTTTAATCACAGACTACAAAACATAAGATAAGATATTCCTTTGTTAGTCCCACACGGGGAAATTACATCTTATCTTATCTTAAAAATAAAGATGAAAATCTGAAACATTTTAGGAAAATACATTTGTTTGTTGAACCACCTTCTGATTTGATTACAGACTCACTCTTTTTGGGCAAGAGTCATCTTTCCTCGTATCATCTTTTCACATCTTGACTTGGCAGTATGTTCCTACTTTTTTTTTCCTTTGCCACTCGGTTATTTTTTTTAGATCTATCAAATTGAAAGGGTATCTCCTGTGCAATGCCCTCTTCAGATCACCCAGCACTTTTTTAATTGGATTTAGGAGCTGGCTGGGCTATTTCTGAATATTGATCATCATTTGGTGAAGTCTTTCCTTTGTTGATTTGGAGCAATGCTTTGGGTGAAATTCCCCTTCATATTTAGCTCTCTAGCAGATGCCTGAAGGCTTTCCACCACAATCCTCTGGTATTTGGAACTATTCGTGATTCCCTCCCCCACAACTAAAGCCCTAGTTCTGGCTGAAGAAAAACATTAAACATGTTTTTGCATTAAACATGCAAACCTTTTGAAATCATTGCCAAAAAGCTTACCTTTCATCTCATCAGACCCTAACACATATTTCCACAGGGTTTTGAGAGACTGGGCATATCCCTTTGTTGTGAAATTTAGCCAGGTGTGTGTGTGGGGGGGTGTGTGTGTGTGGGTGGTTTCCATCTTGCCACCATAGCCTAGACATGAAGAATACTTGAGGTTGTCATATGTAGGTAGCAACCAGTACTTGTCAGAAGATCCCACGGCCCTTTCAATGTTGCACAGGCCTCTTGGCAGCTTCACTGACCAGTCGTCTTCCCGTAATTTTAGAGGGGCGTCCTGCTCTTTATGGCATCACTGCCGTGTCATATCTTCTTGACTTGTTGATGATTGTTTTCACTGTGTTCTATGGTATATCTTATTGCCTTGAGAATTCTTTTGTAAGCTTCTCTGGATCAATAACTTTCGACAATGAGATCCTATTTATGTTTTGTAACCTCTTTGTAGGTCATGGCTTTTGTGAAAGGATCCAGCCAAGAGTATGTTAGGAAGGTCCTACGAGAACAGCTGAACTTTATTTGGCATTGATAGGAGTCACTTTAATTGATGGATGATTTATACTCTGTACTATTCAGCATGAGTTTAAATGTGAACAGTTAATTCTGAACAAAGCCACACCCCTAATTTAGGGTGTTTACAGTTATGTAGACATGTTTTTTAAAATTTTCGTATTTTTCTTTTTTCCCCTAAAATCTTTCTAATTGTTTTCCACTTTATTTTTTATAGGTTGCAAAATATTATTTTTTTTAAAGGAAAAATAATCACAGGATTTTTCTTTATTTTATTTTTTATATCACAAACCTTGCGATTTTAACAGGGGTGTCTTAATCTATTGTTGTATGTTTTGTGCTTGTGTGGGTGAATGCATGTGTGTGTTTCCATAGCTAATCTTGCAAACTATTGGACCTATCGGCCTAAAGTTTTTGTGTGCACGGTTATGACTTAATGATGTCATGGTTGGATGGATGTCAACCTGTCATAGTTGGATGGATGTCAACCTGTCATGGTTGGGATGATAAAAAAAGATAACTTCAAAAAAGATTTGTTCTTGCTGTCAATGCTTGCTCTCTTCATTGACTCTCTAGCTCGCTTGAGTAGTGCTGCTCTCCGTCGCTGCCTGCTTTGAGTCAGTCATGCGCATCCACTACTCGCATCTACAGTTGAGTGTGATCAGTCAGTGATGTCAAAACCAGAACTATCTTTTGGGATACAACTCTTGAAAGTCAACGAGAAGTCGATTGTATTTCACAAGCCAGCAAATCGTTCACTGCAGATCTCGGCACTGGAGAAACACTGGATGAACCAAAAATTCTGAAAATAATTTGCTTTATTTACCACATCACCACACTGAGTGCACTTTTCTAGTTATAGTAAGTGCTGTGCATGAGGTGGCTTTGCTTTTGAGATCTGAGACATAAGTGGTGGTAAAGCCAATGATTTTTAGAGGCATTGTGTGCGATAAGAGTCATTTTGTTGTTAATGGGAGTTGATATGATAAAGAAATAGAGGGAGTGGTAGAGTAATATGGGTTCTACTATGTGTTTTTTTTTAGGTTGGCCAGATAAAGTACTTAGAGTTTATAGATGACTTTGTCGATTGGGTGTACGGATGTCAGTTGGGTGTTTATTGAGTTTTATGTATAAGGAAAAAGAACATGAGATATTTGAAGCAAATCCACAAAACTGGGTTCCGACAAAAACGCTTCCTCACTAGTTCTCAGAAAACGAGTGATTGCGAAATCCCTCTGCTGCTCATATAGTGTTTTTAGGGGGCAACAGGGTCAGGATAAAATTAACTATTTAGACGGCATGTTTCAACTGCATAAGAACCCAGAATTATTCTACTTTTGCAGGTTTAGGCTTATTTATTGTCTTTTGAGACTGACAGAGAAATATAGTTATCCTTTCATCCCCTCTAGTTACTGGAATATATTTCCTGATGCATGCTCAATAATCCAGCAAACTAAATCACAGAAAGTTTAATATGTTCATCTGGACACAAGCTTTATTGGGAGAAATGTTTTGTATCTCATCCGAGTAACTTGATCAATCTCGGCTGGCAGCTTCATGGTTGGGGGGGACACCTTCTGTCAGTTGAGACCGACAAAGTCACTCGGATGATGAGTAATGAAAAGTTTCTCTGTATAAACCTTGTTTCCAGATGAGCTGATTCAATTTTCCGGGACAGAAATATGTAATTTTGGTTACTCAATGCATGTTGTGTACTACTGCAGAACTGATGCCAGGTCAGAACTTGGTGTGACTGAGGAACTATTGTGTGCCATTGTGTGTGGTTCCATTGAAAGCAACTGATCAAAGATGTATGGCGCATTTAGGAGCATAAATTGATATAATGTTTACAGTATTATTGTCACGCCATGTCTGGATGTTTAAATCAGATTTTGTCCCAAAAGCAATGAAAACATAACTGCAATATAAATGCATGTTCGCTTGCTCCTGCTCCTTTTTAATTTTGCTTTTTTTCAATGTCCTTTCCTTAATGCCAATTGAGCCATAATGTACGATGTAAATAAAGCATGTCATTCTCTCATGACTGACAAAATTCTGTCCTGTCTGCCCATTTTCTGGCACGCTAAGGTTCCTATATCTTGGAATTTGCCTCTCTCTTTACCAGAGATTTTGATGAACTGGGAGAACCAAACAATGTCAGTCTAGGAGTCTGATGTTCTTTATCCCCATCAGTACATGAATACCAGCTCTGGGATGTGAGAGCAGACCTGGGTTGAAATGAGATTAGATTTCCTTTCAAATTCAACTAGGGGCTGAAGTTACATTGAGCTGGCCTAGCAGTGGCTCAAAATGAGCTAACCAGGTCTTTCTGAAAGTGAACAGAGCAGTGCAGTACACTGAAATGTCATGGGAACATAGCTGTCATTAGCCTTTTAAGAGAATAGCTTTTAAATAAACAAATATAATCTCTTGAGACGGTTGCATTTTTGATAAATGTGGTTAAGGTTAAGAAATTGGGGGAACTCCTTGCACAGTATTAAAAACAGATTTTAGATGTGAACATAGAGAGGTGCATGGATTTTGAGATTTAGGCGAAATAAATGCAAAATCTGTGAACACTTGAAGAATTGAAAAGAAATTGTCCTTTGACCACCATCTTGCACTTTTCCTCGTAGAAAATATGTGGAAATTTGCATTATATGTGCATAAGCATGTACAACACAGCCACATGAGTTTGTTTTATGGGATGCAGAAAAAAATGCAACCAGTATCGCAGGGGGCGGCATAGCTCAGTGGATAGAGCGATCGTCTGGCAATCGGAAGGTTACAAGTTCGATCCTGCACAGAGCATGTCGGAGGTGTCCTTGAGCAAGACACTGAACCCCTAACTGCTCCCTGAGCGCCATATGGTGGCAGCTCACTGCTCCTATAGAATAGGATGGATTAAATGCAGGAATTCCAAATTTCCCCTTCTGGGACTGAAAAGGCGATCCAAGACGACAATTATGTTAAAAAAAACCAGTGAAAAGATACCTAAAACTCATGTATTTTTATTTGCAATGTCTTATGCAAGCACTTTGATCAAAATTATCTTTAAATCTCAATGTGTTCTTTTATTATAGTTTTATTACAAAATCTGTCTTACTGGAAATGTGTTGAAAGACAAATATGTGAATAAAACAAAGAGAAAACCAAGCTACCTGAAAATGGGGGGGGTGAGAGAATTTGGGAGAAAATAGAATGGATTTCATAAGTGTCTTACATTTTGAAGGCTTTATGAAGATTAGGTCACCGAGATGCTATGTTGAGGTCTTCTCTGGAATTAATCAATTTAGTTTTGTCAAGCTAAGACAGTTTTTTTACTTTCCTAATTCAGGCAGTCATAAGACAGATCCACCAGATTTAATATTGCCAAAACATAATGGCTCAAAGGTATTTGAAAGGATTTTTACTCCCAATCCATTTGGACCCATGTCTGGCTACGAGTTGTGTGTACCACTATCTCCCTATCTTCCTGTTTGTGTTGAGAGCCTGTTGGCTGAAGCTGCTCAGGCTTTTGCTCTCGCCTGCATAAATGGTTACAACACTACCAAGTTTTGCTGGATGTACATCTCCATGAGCTTCTGCGTGTGCATATGGGATAATCGGTGTTTCTGCTTATGCTTGTCCGCCCTGCAAATACCTGCATGTTTTCTTTGCTGTCGTAGACAACTTCACAGATGCAGCAGTGAGCGGAAGGATCAATGGGGAGCACAAGGAGAAAGATCTGGAACCCTGGGATGGAGGAGAGGCACACACCTCTGACAGCTTGGAGTCCTTGGACACTGATGTGGTAAGAGTGCATATGGGGAACATGAATACAAACGTAGCACACATTTCTGTTTTGCAGACTGTATTCTAGCAAAAGACTTTGATCTAATTCAAAGCATTATCAAAAATAGCATGATATTGAATATGATAAAAAATATTTATATCATGAGATTTATGATATTCCGTCTTAATGATGTAATGACATCATACTGTTATGCACAGCAACAACAAGAATGGCTGAAAGTGACAGTAACATTGCTACCGGTTCAACAGTCGGGGAGTCTATTACTGGTGGCATGGTGGCACAGCAGCTAGCACTGTTGCCTCACACCAAGAAGGTCCCAGTTCGAGTCCCATAACAGGTCCTTTTTGTGTGAAGTTTACATTTTCTCCCCATGTCTTCATGGGTTTCCTCCATGGTGCTCTGGTTTCCTCCCACTATCAATAGAAGGCATGCAGGCACTGCAGATGTGAATTAGCTTGAACCTATAACCTTGTGCGGCACATCAAAGGGTGAAATTACTGTGAAAAGCTGCACATGGTCCCCTAAAAATGGGGGACGAATTCAGTATGGAAGTGGTTTGATTAAAAATCAGATTTACTACAAACCATGGTAATATGCAAGAAGTCCAAGAAGACTAACAACAAAAGGGGGCAATACAACAAACTTGTTTCAACACCTCAAGCATAAGATCCCAATTGAGTACAAGGAGACCCAAAAATCCCTTTGACGAGAGCTCAACAGCATATTGGATTTCTAAACCAAGCAGACAAACAGGATCTGCTTGGCATAGCATTGTCAAATCATTGGCAATTTGCTCTGTGTGACAGAAAATAGGAGATGCCGGCCCAGAAATTACCAAAGCCATCACATTTTGATGGGCTAAAGATATGATGCCAATCCTAACAGTGGAGAAATAAGGCTTCAAACGGCTTATTAGAGAGATCATTTTTGTTTAGTTTTTACTAGATATTTTAAGGCAAGCTTAGGTTCATGCCAACTTAAAATTATAACACTTATTCACTTTTTTTTCAAGTTTTGGAAATGAAATATAAAATATTTTTTAGTATTTTGTTATCTCACCAAGAATATCGTTATTGCAGAAATAGCCCTGAATTATTTTTAGGGCCATATCATCCTATCATCGTAATGCATAGGCCTGCAAAAATCACATGCTGGGGCTACCCAGAAACTCCATTTTGTGTTCCGAAGCAGCAGGGATGCAACCTATAGTTCATATATGCACATGTGCATATTTGAACCATATGCACATGGTGCAAGTGTCATCGTATTCTTGGGTATTTTGCATAGGGTCTCTTGTGTGAAATTTAATGTGTCTTCCATTTTTCTCACTGTTTCTCCTTTTACAAATACCTCTTAGTCTAACGGGTGGGACCCAAATGACATGTTCAAGTACAATGAGGAGAAGTATGGAGTCCTGTCTACATACGACAGCAGCCTGTCTACATACACGTAAGTTTCCTTTTTAGTTTGGTCTCTGTGCGTGCAACTCTTCTTAACATGTTCACTTAGTTACTCCATTTTCACTTCACCTAACTCCTAACCATCATCTTAGTAGTTAAGTCTTAAATTCATACTTTTGATATGCATAATAACCCTTGATATGCGACAGCCCTATAGCATTGTATGCTCTGATAATATTCTTTTTTGTCTTCAGCTTGAGAAAAAGAAAGATGACTAGAGTAAGGGGAAAAAAAGCCTTGACTGCTTATAGTCATTAGAGATTTCTAGGATGGCCAACATTAATACTTGTTTGTCTTATCTATGGCTCATGACTTTCATGAGCACAAAACCTCCATTATTTCTACATGAGACCTCTGTTGTCCCTCACTTTTTCACCCAAAGAAAAGGTGGAAAGATTTATTTATTTGCTGCAATGGAAAGCACAAATTGATTCAGACTGAGAAGTAGTGACATACACGCCATTATCCTCTCTTCAATAGCCAGAACTTCTCCACAACCTCTCCCTTCTTCAACATAGAGTGATATTTCGCTGCTTCCAAACCCATGTGCTCCCAGGACACGAGTCCATGCAGTCTCTACAGAGTATATGGTTCTGATGGGAGGTTGCCATGTTCTGGACTTGCTGAGCAAGCTCCAGCAGTCCATCTCTGCGGACATCACCGGGATGCTCAGAGCCACCGCAAGGAGGGTCACCAAGGTGGTGCAACCAATGATGATCCCTACTTTGAACTGGTGCCTGTCAGATGTTACTGGGCTGAACTTGCTGTAGTAGTCCAGGGGGAGGTCTTTCACTATCACGGGAACATTGTGTTTCTCTGTTGCCACCATACCAGCTTATGGAGAATAAAACTGTAGGCATTAGCAAAACTCAGCCACAACAGTCAAATCCTCTCTGCCCCCTCTTGCTGCCCTGGTGAGATAGGTCACCATGCCTGTGTACTCCAGACAACCAGGGGCACCAAGGATGCCTCCCAACTGCAAAGTGGTGTCTACGTATCTGTTGCGTAACAAGAAGTAAGAGACTCCCTTGGCTACAGTGCTGTAAAGGTTAGCCTTCAACACTGAGCAAGGGGGCGATACACGAGTGGTCGGTGCTCTCAGCCTTCCTCCTTATTTATCCATACCTCTTTCAGCTTACCTCCATGACTGGGTGATCTTCCCCCTCTACTAGACAATCTTCATGGCCCTCCAAAGCATGTAGACAAACTTTGGACTGTTCTTATATAAATTGTTGGAAATTCCACCTGGCCCTGATGCTGAGCTTGCCCTCACATTCTTTCACAACTTTTTCCACTTTGCTCAGGAAAAATGTGTCCATGTTTAATTCTGCTGATCTGTCTGGTGAATTTATTAGTCATTGCAGGGGCCCACGGCTTGGTGTTTCATAAAGTGCGTGTGCTTGAGCTGGTCGTTAAAGGCCACTTTAAAGCAGGTCAATTGGCAAGTGCATTTCTGCCGAAGGAGATACTTGGTCAGCTTTTAAAGGGATTGTCGAGGACTACTGCCCTCTTCCTTGGTTTCTCATTTTGCTTCTTTTTGTCCCCCACAGCTCTGCACAGTCAAGAGATTCTTCCTGAGGACAGCCCTGAGATCTCCCAGGGCTGTCCTCTTGACTTCCCCATTCTTATTGTATAGCCTCTTAAGAGACTACAGCTATTTCCTGAGCTGCTGGATCCTGACTGTTAAGGGGTTCAGAGTGTATGCTGATGGTACTAGTTAGCAGCCTCTGCCATGAGCCTCTCTGCTCTTGTATTGGCAATAATAATGCCAGATAGGTTACAATGATAATGTGAGATTGGTTGCTAAAGACAATGGCCCATGGCCATTGTCTTTAGCAACTAATCTGGCACCCTTAGCAGTCACTTCCAGTACCTGATCAACATCCTTGTTAAGCTGCTAATTCAGCAAGAACTCAGTCTTCATGCTGTATTGGGGCCATCAGATTCTTGGCTGAACTAGTGATGTGATGACCATCGGTGCTTTTGATACATAGAGGCTCCAGGTGCCATAGGTTGATTCTAGGCCGGACTCCACCTGCATCTCATCAGATGTAGTTTCCGTGCTCTGTGTTATTGTCTAGACTGTCAAGTATTTCATCCTGGCCCAGTGAGCCTTCAAGCCTCTCTCATTGCAGGTCTTTCCACAACTACAAGGCATTCTCATCGTGATTAGTTTGTTGGCAAGTGTCATTAACCTTAGGCCTGTTGGATTGAGATGTTCGTTATATCTTCCTTTTGGGCTCTCTTGGAGGTGGGTTTCTATTGAAGTTTCTATAGCTTAGAGTGCGAACCTGTACTTTTCTTTTCTCCCAGGGTTCCTCTGGAGCGGGACAACTCAGAGGAGTTCTTGAAGAGGGAGGCACGTGCTGCCCAGCTAGCAGAGGAGATTGAGGCTAGTGCTACATACAAGGCTCGCGTGGCCCTGGAGACTGATGAGCGCTCTGAGGAGGACAAATACACTGCTGTGGTGCGGGGGGAGAGGGAGATGCATACACTTACCAGGTAAGACCAGAATGCATGCCTAATGCAACACAACACTCGTACACGTAGACATATGAGGTAGTGGACAACTATTCAATGTACAGGCTACAATATCAACAATGTCCAGAACAAATGCTAACATGGTAATAACTGGACCACAAACTGCATGACAACCTGTTGCAGCAGCTGTAACATAGCTGACCAAAAAGCCCTCCGGTCTGTTATGAAAACAGCACAGGACAATGTTGGTGTTGAGCTGCCATCAATAGAACAACTTCACAGCTTTCACTGTGTGAGGAGGGCTAATAACAACTTAAAAGACATTACACACCCTGGACATCATCTGTTTCTGCTCCTCTCATCAGGTAGGCACTTCAGATCAATCTGCACATGCACAAATAGACTGAAAAACAGCTTCTTTCCAAAAGCTGTGGTGCTGGCTCCAGTTGCCCACTACTCCTATACAATAGGATGGGTTAAATGCAGAGGACCAATTTCATTGTAAGAATACAATGATCAGATAAAGTGTCTTTCCTTTCCTATCCTCCTAATGAACTCAGACATCTCAATTTGACAAGACTGAGGTGCTGCCACCATTGGGCTCACGTAACATTTGCAATATTTACCCACATATCATTTTGAGCCACTCCATCTGTCCACTGCATCCTTACTGCATTTTTCCTGGTGATGTTTTTGCACCTCATATGCTGTATTTATCGCCAACTGTATTGTGTTCTGTACTTTGTATTGCTTGTATTTTTATTTATTGTGTAGACTACCTTTTCATTGCTGACATTTCATATTCATTCAATCTTCTGTGTTTTTATTCTTTGTGTGTGGCATTTGAGGCCAACACTATTGCAATTTCATTGTGTTTGCGCAGTAAAAATAAAGTTCTTGACATCTTGAAATATGCTCATTAAAGCAGAATACTTCATTTTTTTGTTTTTAAAATGAAAAATCTCTTGACTTTTGGAAGTGTATCTAACTCCCACTTGTGTGTGTGTGTTTGTGTGTGTGTGTGTGTGCGTGCGTGTGCGTATGCGTGCGCTTGTGTGTTTGTGCACATATGCAAATAGAGAGAATAAATATGTTCCACCAGGGCAGCGAAACAGAGAAGCTATGTCTTGGGGTGCTGGACGTCAGAATTCACCCCGTCTAGTCCAGAGTTCTGGTGGGACCCCAAATCCCCGACCAGGACCTCACGATTACAGCCCCAATTCTGGGGCTGACCAGAGGGTGGTCAATGGAGGTATGAAGGAGGCATACACAAATATACATTTATAGTGTAAATAAAGGAGTACATTATTATTTTCCCTTCCATGTGAACACATGTTTGAAAGTTCAGTATAAAAATATTTGTCACAAAGAGACATTCACAGGCACACATTAGTATAGTATATACAAGAAGGATTTTTGGGAGATGATCGCACACATTATGTATTTGGAAGATTATTGTTTTATTTATGAGTAGAAAGGATTTTTAATTCTTTTAATTTTGGTTGTTCATCAGAAAACTGTTGGGAGCTTGTTATAGACTTTTTGAAGTTCATATTTGTTTCATTTGATATGTGTTGTTTATTTAAAACCTTTCTAAATTTTTCCAAAGGCAATTTAAAGTGTAAGTAGACAACATTTTTGATTAGACTTATCATTGTGAAGTAAATGTTGATTGCACAGTGTAGTAGAATGACACTGCTGGCATTTAGATTGAGGGGCAGCATAGCTCAGTAGGTAGGCCAGTTGTCTAATAATCAGAGATTGGTGGTTCAATCTCTGGCCCCTGTAGAAAGCATGTTCTGGTGTCCGTGAGCAAGACACTGGATCTTCAACTCCTCTCCGAGCACCATGTGGTAGCTGCACTCACTGCCCCTATACAATAAGCTGAATTAAGTGCAGAAAAAATAGTCCACCAGCCTTCGTCATGTGGCAGATAAAAACAATTCTAGGTCGGTTCTCTATAAAACTTGCTTTCACTATACAATACTGTTAGCCACCAGGCAGGGTTTTTCATGGCAAATCAATTTATGGCACAGGATTTGCATCAAACACCCAGTTGCCCATTACCATGCCCATGCAGTTGTCATGGTAATGGCAGATGGTCGAACAACTGACGCAAGTGTGGAAACTCCACCCAGCAAAAGAATAAGAATCTAGTTCACAGGGGATGCAAAGAAGGTGAAGAGAGAGAGTGATAGACTAAAAGATAGAACAATAGTGAGTCAGATGGGCTTTCACTCTATGGAGTGAGGTCTGGGACTAGAGAAGATTCCAAACTGACTTTCACCTGGTATTATTTCTAGTTGATCAGTATGTAACACAACTTGCCTACTCATTAGTATTACCTGATGTTTTTCTCTGCCTTTATAATGGCACTGAGATCAGGGTTTCTACAAATTGGGATTCTTACAGTTGTTTCTAGCATGGGACAGTATTCAGGTTATTAATAAACAGAAAGCAATCCAGTTGTCTTTGCAATAGCAGTGCAAGCGATAGTACCACTTGGAAACACCAGGGGGAAAAAAGTTGAAAAGTTGTCTACTTTCAGTTTAAATCAGTTATCAATGCCTTGCCTTTCTTTTTTTCTGTTTATTCAGAAGAGATTGAAAGGTAAGGGCTCTTCCACCTATTCTTGTTCCCTTGTTTCCTTTCTTTAATTTAGTTATCTACTGTCTGTCATTTGTCCCTCCCTTTTTTTAGGTTCTTCCCATTGGCCCTCACCCTGTCCATCTCCCTCCTCTCGCCCCCCTTCACGTTACCAGTCTGGTCCCTCCTCCCTGCCTCCCCGGGCTGCCACGCCCACCAGGCCACCTTCCAGACCCCCTTCCCGACCTTCCAGACCTCTTTCTCATCCCACTCACCCCTCCTACCCCTCGTCCTCATCTTCCTCGGCCCACCATGGGCCCACGTCGCCAGTCTCCACCCTGCCCAAACGCATGTCTTTGGAAGGTACCCACAACAGTGTAGCGTAGACCTGGGCAAAAACCTGCACTTGAACGCAGATGGATTGATCATGATTTGAAAGTGAAGTTCCGATTAGTTATTTCATTAGCTAAAAGTGCCCTAAGACCTGAGACTTTTGAAATCCCCTCCAAATATAATTTTGCCCAGGTCTCGTGTGGACAAAATAGAGTAGGGTGAAGTTCCTTTTAAAGAGTGACCAGGGATCAGTTGTGGCATTCTATCTAACCAGTTAATCCAGATCATATTCAAGCCCTTCAGAAATATGATAGTACTACGCTGTTTCCAACCATGGCCGGAGGTCCAACGTTAGTGAGGCCTAATTGGCTAAGCCTCACATAGATATAGGGTTTAGGTTGGATAAAGTATTCTGGGTTCACTAGTGTCCCCCTCTGGGTCGTCCAGACCCTCTCTGTTAAGTGAAGGGAAAGTACTCTGCTTCGTTCTCCTTCGATGGCAAAGCATTGTGCTTTCCCCGCGAGACCGCGATGTACAAAATAGCGAGGGCTGGCGGTCATGTTACTTGGAGGACTCACATGCTACAGCTTCCTCCTTCCTGTTCACATTCTAGAGGGGTATCAAAGCGACTGACCCAGCAGTAAGCAACTCTGGGAATTTGGGTGGAGGGAAAAACAGGGATAAAATTTGTAAAAGACAAAAAAGAAATATGATAGCATTGGGTTGTATAACATGTCAGCTGCATAGCAGTTTAGATTGATATTGCATCACAACTTTGAACATAGAAGATTGCCTCCTTGTTGCAAGTATTTAAATACAAGGCTTTGAGGATGTAAAATAAAGCAAAAGGAACGTGCACACTTGGCCTTGGCTGGGGTGGAGTTTCCTTTTCACTATTTTAGCTGGATCTGGTGTGGACAGGATGATTAGAGACTATTTCAGTTCTTTGATGGACTTGAGGTAACTTCAGTGTCGTTTACCGGAGGGGGAAGAAGGTGTGACCTCAAAAGGGGACACAGCACTGAGAAGATAAGTTATCAGTTGCTTCTCCCATTTTCTAAAATGTTTTTAAATGGGCAGTGCCCTGTAATGCTTAAAAATTGCAAGCTCGTTTCATTTGTTTATTTTTTATTTTTCATGAAAGTCAACAGCTAGTGACTAGAAGGCAGGCAATAGTGAATGCTTTGAAAAAGTAGTGCTGTTTCCATAAAAAAGTCAATAGAATGATTCTTATTCAAATACTTTTCTTTTTTATAACCAGAGATCAGTTTTGCACAGCGTTGTCACGTTTGAGGCAGACTACTTGATTCTAACTAGCACAAACTCCAATAAATACTTTGCCTACTTCTACGCTTTTCTCTTTCTGACTTGGTGGCACTTGTTTGCAGTGTGAACAGTGTGCTGTTGTGTTTGATCATCTGCACTATTTCCACTCACCTACTTATAACCAGTAACACTGCTGTATAGTATGACAAACCTAGAAGACCAGCTTACAGCCTGGTCCAGCTTACTGGACAACAGGCAGTCCAGAGCTTTGGGTCACTACAATATATTGTGGCGTACATATGAGTTTTGACAAGAAGCTTCTCCGGTAGATGACTATGGAAATACAGGAGTTTACCATACATCTCTGTGTTGATGATTTCTCTCTTCCCTTTTCTTTCTCTCTCTCTCTCTCGCTCTCTCGCATGCTCTTGGCCTCGCTCTATCTCTTGTCTTTGACAGGTCCACCAAGGATGTCCCCAAAGTCCCAGCGGACACCTCGTGCCCACAGAGTGCCCCCTTGCCGGAACGCCACAGTTGCTCCCGGAGTGGACTTCATCTCCCACAATTCCCCAGGAGAGGTGCCAGCGACTCCACCAACAAGGAGCAGCTCCTCGGGAGGAACCTGGTCCTCAGTGGTTAGTGGAGGTAGGTCATCTTATATTTTGAAACACACAGGATATGGAAAGAGGTTATGAGCCTTACAAAGTTGCAGTTATGTGATTGATAAATAGACAGATAATTGTCCTTGGAGAGGAAATTCTCTTTCACAGTGGTGCAAGTGCAACAATACCTATAATCTAACAGACAGAATAACCAAATAAGTCAGACAATATCTTGTACAGTATTACTGGGTATGAATTGAAAGTAAACCAGACATTAGGCAGATACGACAAATTTATTTTATATCCATTCCCACAAAATAGAGACTAGTCATGACCTGTAGAAATGGGTTTGGATTGTATATCACAGAAAGTTTAATCGGCTCATCTGGACTCTGTTTATTGAAAGAAATGCTTCATTGCTCATCTGAATGACCTCTTCAGGGAGGTATCCCTACCTGTCCTCTTGACTTCCCCATTCTCCTCGTACTGCCTCTTGAGAGACTACAGGTATTTCCTGAGCTGCTGGATCCTGACTGTTAAGGGGTTCAGAGTGTATGCTGATGGTACTAGTCGACAGCCTCTGCCATGAGCCTCTCTGCTCTTGTATTGGCAATAATAATGCCAAACAATGGTTGCATAATACCCTAAAACAACCATCAGTTTCACTTACAGATTTATTGAACCATTGATTAGAGCTACAATAGCCATGGTTACTATTCAAGATTCAAGAACTTTATTGTCTGTTCATCCATCTATCCATCCATCCATTGTCAACCACTTATCCGAAATCGGGTCACGGGGGAACTGGAGCCTATCTCCGTTCTCATTGGGTGAAAGGCGGGGTACACCCTGTATAGGTCACCAGTCTATCACAGGGCAGAGCAGTTAGGGGAACAGTGTCTTGCTCAAGAACACCTCGACACGCTTCTCTGCAGGTGCGGAGATCAAACCTGCAACCTTCTGATCGCCAGGCAACCGCTCTATTGTCTTTTCAAAGACCAAAGTTGAAGTAAATGATGAGGTGATCAGGGGTTTGATTATTGCTAAATTGTTTGACTTAGGATATTATATGGAATGCATATGGATGTCCCTACATGAAACAAACGCAGCAACTCTTTCCTGACCATGACTCACCTTGTCTCGAATGGGAGGACAAAGGCAATATGAGAGGCCTGTTTTTACGCGTCACAATTAATCCCCATATTATGGGAGTGGACGCGGATTTAGATGGAGCTTGGAGGATTAAGACCGGCTGCCCTTCCTGACACCCCACAGTTGATTCGAACCCACTGCCTCTGGCTCGTCAGTTTCCAAAGCGAACCCAGTAAACACAACTACCGCACTCCACTGTGGCTAGCATCTTGTGGCCAGCATCTGAGGATAGGTTGTTTATAGGGTACAAAGGGGGGTATTTATGTTGACTGGTAGCATGAGATCACTAAAGTGTCCATTCTTGCACCTGTCCTCAGCACATCGACCTCGCTCACCTCGTCAGAATAGTATGGGTGGAGGGTCCCCTGGCTCCTCTTCCCTCCCATCCCCCCAGACAGGGACGGTGCCTGTGGAAACAGTTGTCACCCCAACATCGGCTCCCTCTCCTACCGCTGCTAGTCCTGCCCCCAACATGGTGGGCACTCCTTCAGTAGAAGGTGAGCTCGTCTTCACTCAAGTTACAAATAGAAATGGAAAAGAGGGGAAAAGGAAGTCGTGTCTAAAATATCTGAAAAGCTTCCACCAGGAACTACAGGAACACCATTATGTTTTTTTACTTTGGTTATCTTTATTTCATGAGCTTACTATCCCCCATCCACACACACATATGCACACCTCCACAGCAAAAGAGTGTCGTGTCCAGGAGACGAGACAAATGTCCCCAACGGCCAACAAGGAGAATGTCAAGCCCCTGGACAGTTCCCCAAGTGTCACAAGACCACTGTCTAAAGGTACATGCTGGACAGCAGGACCATGTGATTTGAACCTTATTCTCTATAATTCTGAAGACGGTACTGGTCTTCCACACTTTTTATGTGGATTAGCTGTATTCCAACCATTGAAATCTCTTTTTTTATTTTTTATTTTGAGTATATTGACAAGTACACAAATATGCTCATTTACTGGCAGTAACTCATTTAAAGTGATGTTTTTATTGGAGTTCTCATGGTTTGCAAAGCAACTTCTGTAATATTTGTGAAGTACTCTTTGAATTATTGGGTCAGTTTTTATCAACAGAATATGCTGTAATTATCACTGGAATAGCCTGATTATGGCACTGATCATGTTTTTAATCTTCACCTAAATTATATAAATATGATGGTGCTTAGGCTTTAAATCATGTGTCTCTTCTCGCTCTCTCATTCCTGTGCCCATCATACAGGACCTCCTTCCATGGCACCTGACCACAGAAAACAAATAGACAATTTAAAGAAATTTAGTGCGGACTTTAGGGTAAGTTGAATGCACTTATTATCTTTTTAGGGTCATTTGTGCTGTGATAAGTTGCAGGAGATCTTGTGACAGACAGTAGCAACAGCCTCATGATACTGAGGCACAAAGAGCTGGTGTACAGCCCTAGTTTAATAACAGATTCTGTATTACCCCATCTCTTTGGTTACTTCTTTCTTTGTATTCTTGTTGTTTCTTAACACCCTTACTCCTCACCCTCTACTACACATTGCTTAAAAAAAACACAATTGTTATCTATCTCCCCCTGCCTCCCCTTGAAACTGTTCAGTTGCAGCCTAGCTCCAACCCAGACCCTGTATTTGACCAGATGATGACCAAGCCTCCCAGAGAATCAGGGGAAAAGCCCAAGGACCTTCCCTTGGATAAGGCCTCCACAATAGGACAGGAGGGCACCAATGAAGGGATATCAGTGGTGACTGCCAGCACCCCCAGTGGTGCCCCAGCTACCACTGCTACAAGTACCTGTAAACCGGGTAGCCCTGCTGCTCCCTCATCCTCCTCCCCCTCAGCCCCGGACCAGAAGAGGGCAGCTCCAGATGTGACATCACAGGGAGTTCAGACAACGGCCACAATCACATTCAGTGGGCCAAAGTCCGAGGACAAGGAGGAGAAAAAGGAGGCTGTACAAGAGTGAGTGGATGGTGACACAAGTAGTAGGGAAGGTAATGGACATTATGTATGTGCTAATTTTCACATCTCCACTTCTCATGCAGTCAAGTGAAGAAGTCGACCCTCAACCCGAATGCCAATGAGTTCAAGCCCCGTTTCAATGCACAGGTCAGTTTGATAAACTGTTGTCTAGGATCTTTTGAAAGGGTACACATACTGGAAGGGATTGCTAAATCTAGTTGTGTGTTTGTATATATTTGTATGTGTATGTGCTTCTTTTAAATTTGTTTTTCAGCCCAAGCCAGCCAACACCCCCACACCCCCTCGGCCCCAGGGCCAGCCCAGCCCCTCTATTGTTGTCCAGCAGCCCCCAGCTGTCTATGGTCAGACAATGTGCTTTCCTCAGATGTACCCCCTCACACCAGTCAGCCCTGGTGTACAGGTGAGACAAACAGGCAAATTGTAAATAAAATTAAAAAAGTTGTATTATGTATACACAACATCAATTGCACGTATGTCCATCTTAGAAGAGAGATCCCTCCTCTGTTGCTGTCTCTGAGATTTCTACCTATTTTTTCTCCCTATTAAAGGGTTATTATAAGAGAGTTGTTCCTTATGAGTTGTGTGAAGCCCACTGAGGAAAATTAAAATATGTGATAATGGGACAAATAAAAATGACTTGACTTGATTTCCATATGCAAAACTGCAAAAATATCCAAGTGAAAGAAACTTGAGGAAACGTCTTTCTTTCTTTCTTTCTCTAATTCTTTCTTTTTCATCTAGAATTATGTCATCCTTTGCTTATGTGTGTGTATGTGTCTGTGTGTCTGTAAGTAAAAGGAACACGTTTACTTTAGAAAATACACTGTTGCAAAGTGCTTGTCATACAATTATGAAAAATAAGAGTAAATAAAGAACAAAAATAAAGTGAAAATTAAACATGACACAGAAATAGACCAAGCTAAAAACCAACAACTGGTCTATGAAAAAGGCTTGCTTAAAAAGATGGGATTTTAGAAACCACTTAAAACACTTCAAAGATTCACCAGATCTAATGGATTGGGGAAGGTTATTCCAGCAGTTTGGGGCTAAAACTGCAAAGGTGTGGTCACCCTTTGTTTTGAAATTGAATGAGGAATGGAATACAGAACATGGTTTGAGATTCGGAGTTGTTAGGAAGTAGAATGAGGAGATCATACAGTGCTTTAAATGTAATCAACAAGAACTTGTAGGTTATTCTAAATCTTCAGGGAAGCCAATGGAGAGATGAAAGAATAGGTAATGTGGGTTCTGCAGCTAGTTTTAGTGAGCAATCTAGCAGCTGTATTTGAACTAACTGGAAAGGCAGCTTCGTTGAGGTAAGGGTAGAGGGAGTTACAGTGATCTAGATGGGAGGTGAAAGTTTGAATTCATGTTTCAACATCATTAGACAAAATCTGTTTTAGTTTAGCAATATTTCTTAACTGAAAAAAAATATTGTACAAGATTATAACATAGTGATCATGTGTGTGTAACATGAGTAATGTGTGTGTTAGTATATGTTGTGTTGTGTTTTCTTTAGACACCAGCAGCAGGCCCTCTTTCATGCTGCTTTTGTGTTTTCCTCTGTGAGACTCCATTATTAGACAGACCCTATCCACTTTATGCTATCCCCTGGATAGTTCCCTCTCCTCCCACCCCTGCAGGTCAAAGGACACTGCACGAATTAATGATGCATTTTTCTGCATCTGTGATTAAAACTGAATGATATGTTTATTGTACAAGGTTCAGGTTTTGACTGAACTTCTCAACCAAAACTACATTTTAACCAGGATGTTTACTCAACTTTCCTATAATGTGCTATGTAACATCTTAATCAACCTGACATTTTATGATGTATCAAACATTTATGATGAAATTGACATTTTTGTTGTTGTAAATTTGTGTTGTGTTCCTGTGTTGCTTTAAGAATTACTTAGTGATCCTACATCAGTAAAATGCATAAAACAAAAAGAAACAATCTTTGGTGACAAAGTTAAGAATCGTTCTTTCTTTTCCTTTTCACCCTGTCTTCCCTCCCTCTCTCTCCCTCTCTCTCCCCTCCCACTCTTTCTCTCTCCATTAGAAAAGCATAATCTGGAAGGTTTGTGAATTTTTTAAAAAGATTTCTTTTTGTTATTTTTTTTCAACCAAATCAGTATTGAGATATTTTGCTTGCCTGATTAAACAATACTCATCAGATGTTGGTTTGCCAACTTCTTATAGCAATTCCTTAACACAGCCATCCTGGGTGGGGCATCTAACTACATCCTAGCTTTTCTGCCATACCATACTGGTTACCTTTTACACCTAAGGCAGGGTTTGAAGCTGAATTATTTTAGAATTTAAATTCTGTAATTTGTAATGCTAAGCAGAGTCCCTAAATGATAAGATGTCAATGTTATTTATTTTAGTGATGGAGGCAAATGCATGATGCATGTGGATAGACATGAAGAATGAAAAATGGCAAACAGTGTTTTGGTTGAATTGCTTTATTTCAGGCTAGGGATAGACAGTTTTTGAGAATGCATGTGGTTTCAAGTGAGAGATCAGTCCACCCACACACTTCTATGCGAGTTCTATGCGCGCAAATTTTGTGGACTCGATTATCGAAGCAGGGTGTTGAAAAGAAGCCAAATCACAGCCAAAATTAAGTTTTTTCCTTACGTTAATGGCAAGGCTGCATATTTATATATATATGTATTATTATTATATGTGAAATGTGTGCATGGCTTTGATAATCACGTCAGTGATATTTAGATGGTTCTCATGTTTATCTCTTACCATGGTTATGTCCTCTTTCCAGTCTCCAGCTATGTACCATGTTCAGATGCCTCATATGACAGTCAGCCAGTCAAAACCCTACAGACCAGGTAAAGGTGAGAATAAACAATTCTCT
>OMLC01081630.1:0-11699 GCA_900302585.1 Regalecus glesne
ATGTGTGTGTGTGTGTGTGTATATATATATATATGTGTGTGTGTGTGTGTGTGTGTGTGTATACACATACACACACACACATGTACTGTACCCCTTCTCTAAACAGAATATAAATGTACCCCCAATGCACAAACTATGAATTTATCATCTAAACCAGGGGTGGGCAAACTTTTTGACTTGCGGGCCACAATGGATTCTAAAATTTGACAGAAGGATCGGACCAAGTCTATTTGGACATGCAAAGTAATCTATAAAACCTGGAGATTGCGTCTATTTTTATACATTTCAATTGGAGGTACAACGTTAAAGATAAAACAATACTTAAAAAAGATCAATAGAATCAGTTTTAGCATTCAAAACATATTTTAACTCACGAAATACTTAAGCTCAAAAATGTCTCATTGTTTGAAGCGTTAGAAGATCATGGGCGGATAGTCCTGAGAGATAAACTATAGAATATGATGCCTGCAGCAGAAACTAGAAAAGTCTTTAAATTGAGAGCAATGTGTGACGTGTTAATAAAGCGACTGTACCAATGCTGTACTTAAACGCACACATTGCTCCGAATTAAAAGACGCTCCTCTAAACTCGGCTAAAAATTAGGAGCTGAGCAGTAGCTTTTATGTCGTTACTTTCATCCAGTGCTAGTCAATACAATTTACAGGACTTTTTCTTTATCTCGCTGTCTATATATTCGTCAAGCAGCTCCACAGGACGAGTCACTGTCCTGACTGATAAAGTGAACTTTTTTAAACTTGCCTTTTCTCTCCAGACAAGAGATCTGCTGTCTCTACCATGGAGTCATTCAAAAAATCTCGCCTTCGGAGAAAGGCTCCCTAGCCTTTGCTATTCTGAATGCCAGCAAAAAAACTTGCTTTGGTACTTGACTCTTGAATCAAAGTTTGTCGGTGAAAAGAATTCTGCCGAGTCTGTGAATTAGCTGCCAACCTCTGAGGATTAGCCGCCCGTTTTTGTGTTGACTACTTGCTAGCGTCGTTTGCATGCTTCGTGGCAAAGTGACGGCTGTACTCTTTGAAAACGGCAAAACTGCAGCCGTTGATTGGACTTCAGTGAAAACATATTTTGTTGTCCACTTCTTTTTAAACACTCGGCACTCAATGTCCACTTTTCCTTCCTTTGGTCTCATTTTTACCGAGGGCTGAAATGCCAGTTCGAAAGTTACACTCCCACAAAGGTCATTGTGTCTAGATTGGGGCGCCATCTATTGAGGAAACGAGGGTATTCCAGGGTAAAGGGGAATGTGGATTTTTTTACTATAATTTGACTAAATTTGGCGGGCTGGATTAAAAAGCCTAGTGGGCCGTAGTTTGCCCATGTCTGATCTAAACACATACATATATTCTCTCTTGTATTATATAACTGGTTATTTTTTGTATTTTCCCCCCTCACTTTTAACGTGTTCTCAAGTGAAGTTCTTTGCACTGCAATTCAATACATGAATATTTACTATATAACTTAAGTTTGATTAATTAACTGACTGAAAACCAAGCATGAACATGAGAATTGGATGAATGTAGTTCTGTTAGCTCTACACTACCTTGTTCTCTGTACTCTTGGTATCCAGAATGAGACTTTCCAATTCCTTGGCCTAAGACAAGGAGTGAAAGAAGAATTTAATTAATGGAATCACAAGCAGTCTCTAGGGTCAAGGTGAGCTTATGCATTCTTATGAAAACCCATCTCATTTCCCAGTCCCTTAACCATAGCTAAAGAGTGAAACAAAGAGAAATCTTTCCCTCACATCTGCAGGAGATTTGTCTGCCATGGAGACACAGCTGAGGATGATGGCATCACAGTCGTTCTTGGTGGCGGTCCCTGACTCAGCCACACACTTAAGTAGCTGACGGACTCCTGCATACTGCCTTTGTCGCACCAGTCTTTGACCTGCACGCATGTACACGGCCTGGGCCTCCAGCTGGAAGTCCTGATAGAAGCCAAGGGATAGATAGTGTGTGTGTGTGTGAGAGAGAGGGGGGGAGTGGGGGTACAGGAAAAGAGAGAAGAGGGGTTAAGGATAATTAATGAATGAGGGAAGGACAAGGGAACCAGGGAATAGTAAATTCAGGCGATGGAGAAACAAGAAATAATGTGAGGGAGATGAGGTTAGTACTTTACTTTTGGACTAAAAATTACACTTTCCGTAAAAGGCCATTCCCTCATACCCGTTTTCTGTCAACTCCTGCCATACTTCTTTTTTTTCCTACTTTGGGGTCTTTTCTAAATAAACTGAATTTGAATTTTATGGTATTGAAAGATGGAAAATCAGCATAACATCAATATCATTTCCTATACCTGAATGACTCTGTATGCAATGCCAAAGCCCTCTTCAATGTTCTTTCCTCCAAGCATCACCTGTGAAAAATGTAATTTAAGAATTACTTGTTGTTTTATTTTTCCTTTACATAAAAGCTTCTTTTCCCGTTTCCACCATAGAAAACCAAAATGTAATGAGGGCAATTAAAATCCTGATTCAGAATACATTTGAAAAAGACTGCCCCCCAAAAATAATTTCTTGAAGAGTTTCATTTGAATTTCATTTGAACATGAAAACGTGTTTCTTCATAAACCCCTATGACACATTGTAAATGAAGTATTTTTCACTTCTGTATTTGATATATAAACAGTTAAAAACTAATGACAGTCACAAAAAATAGCTCCAAGCAGTCATTACAGGTGTCAGATATAAATACAGAAACTGAGATATGAGTTGGGATATGTAGTCCATGTCAGTTGAAGGTAGAAAATAATAACAACAATAATAATATTAATAATATAATACAACTAAAGCTTTCTCTCTCACACTCACATTCAAGGATACCATCAAAGGGTAATGATGCTAACAAAGTTGCATTAAACAACACCTTAAATCACCATAATCTTTGCAAGTGAAAAAAACCCTGGTGTGTTCCATCAATGAGTTTTTACATTTTCAGTTACTGACTTATGAAAACAAATGATGTACATTGAAATTAAGTTAATGTCTCCATTATTCGATCACAGGCGGTATAAAACTTCGTAAAAAAAAGAGAGAGAGGAGCATGATGTGGAGATAGCAAATAAAGAAACCAGTGCATCAGAAAGGATAAAGGGTGGCTAAGGGTGATGGCAGAGAAATGCTTTGGATGAAATGACGTTATTTTGATAGTATATTCATTTTAAAAAGTCTATTCACCCAATTATAGATACAGGTACTGACATACAATTTATTAATTGACTCATTAATTTCTATCATTAAGGATTCCAAATTAGTGTAAACAACATGTTCAGTAGGTAAAATGTGTACTCCTAAAAATGTATACTGTTCCATGACATCAAATTGAAATACCTTGGAAAGTGAATTCTTACTTTCACTTGTGTTAAGAAGCAATGCAGAGCCTTTTGGGTATTGTTCACCTTGTATCCTGACGTATCACCAAATGTTTTTATTATTTGTAACAAGACGATAATCTATTTTTCTAGTTTGATATGAATAAAATTGCATCATCTGTACATAAATTGATTCTGCGTAATGTCGGCCCTATTGTTATTCCACAATATTGCGGGTGGGAACATGCTGCAATTGCAAGAGGTTCAAGTGCTAGCATAGACACTAGAGGTGAAAGAGAAAAAAACTTTCAATGTGGATCTATATGTCCCACCACGCGTCCAGCCTTGGAACATTTCTGAACTTTATGTGCCACTGCACAAGATTGGGGAACATTACTGGTTATGACATCTTTTTAGGCTCAATAGTCCGTGTAGTCAACAAGGTCAAGATAGTTCAGTCAGGTCATCTGGACATATGTTGACTACCTGGATTATTGAGCCTGAAAATATTTTTTTCTTTTCTTCCATCTTGGCATATTGTTTTGCCCCATTCTATGTGAGCACCCTAATTTACATCCCTGTTCCTTTCAAAGGGAGCTGGGTGGTTCACATATTGGACTGAGAGCTCATGTTTTGTTTTAAACATAGGTCCAGATTACCTGACTGAACTATTATGACCTTACTGGTTATAGCTTTCCTTCTGAAGTCAACTGGTCTGGAAACTTGCTCCATTATCCACTTTGTGACAATCTTTGGCAACTGTACAAATACTTCTGGCTTGAATTTGTGGCTCCTCAGATTTCCCAGTGATGGGCATCAGGTTCACCAACAGCTCCAGACATGTCATGTGAAGCCGGCACACCACCCAAAGGTTGGCTCCGCTCTGTCAAAACCATCTTCTTGGCTGCCTTGGAGGGAATCTGATGCTCTCTCCGGCCAAGCCCTGACCAGGTGTCCCTCAGTATCACATGCTAAGTATTTGGCAGCCTCTGATGTTGCATAAATGACATCGTCAAAATTATGCACTCTCATCTTGATCATTAACTTCAGATCCTCATCTCTGTTCAGCATCATGCTAACAACACACCTATGAGATGTTAGGTGTTGCAGGTCGGGATCCTTTCAACCGGATGCAACTCTTCTCATTGGACAGAGATTCCTTCCAAATCAAGACAGTTCCATAATGAGTGCATAGCTGCTGATGAATAGGGTCATATTTGACAATAGAACCTTCTTCGCTAGAGCAGAAAGAGGCTTTACCAACACAGTGACTCCATTCACCAACAGTCCATACAGACCAAATGAATCATTTCATCCTCCTCCACAGGAAAAATCGCCACAACTCCTTTCATCCGGGTTGCAGATTTGACGCTTTGGGGAGCAACACATTTAGCACCGTCCAAAGCATACTTCTCCATGGAACAAGGGAAGTCCGAGAATATCTTCATGCTGTGTTGCTTGAGGGGTGGCATGGCTCAGTGGGTAGAGCGGTCGCCTGGCGATCGGAAGGTTGCAGGTTCGATCCCCGGTCCTGTAGAGAAGCGTGTCGAGGGGTCCTTGAGCAAGACACTGTTCCCCTAAATGCTCTGCCCTGTTATAGACTGGTGACCTATACAGGGTGTACCCCGCCTCTCGCCCAATGAGAACTGAGATAGGCTCCAGTTCCATCGCGACCCAATTTCGGATAAGCGGTTGACAATGGATGGATGGATGTGTTGCCCTGGTTAAGGATGTGAATTCTTCATCCACCATATTGTCTTTCAGCCACACGGAGTCAGCCACTTCGAAAATCTTACAAAAAAATGTCCTTAAACCCCCCCCAAAATTAAAATAATAAATTCAGTATTTTTTATTTCTTTTGCTAAGGTTTTTTTTTCCACCACGGGACCTCTCAAAGGCTCTGGTTGCCTTTGTCATAGGAACACTTTTGTTCCGCCATCTCCAGATTTACAAATTAAGCAATGATTAAAATGATTCAATTGACTTAGAGGCTTACCTTGCAGGCAACTTCCACCTTCATGGGGCTTCCCCCAAATAGTGTCGGTGGTGAACTGAAGCCTGGGGTACTGGAAGAAGGGACACTTGTGTTTGCAACCTTGGAAGAAGCCTCACAGCGGTGAAGGAACTTAGTCACCTCTAGCTGAAGTTCAATTGTGTTCATATGCCTGCAGAAAGAAAGCACAAAAGATGCAAGCTAGGAAGAGTAGGGTTGTCAGGGAATAGGTGACTCAGTTAATTTCACAAAAAGAGAGTCCAAATATTGGACTTGAACATTATTATCTGGACAAAAAATATGATCACAAATTTCCGTTTTCATCATTTTTTATAAAATATTCCCCTTTCAACTTTTCCAACATCTGTAATGAAATTAATTCTGAAAAAGAACTGAAGAAAGAGTTGCTGGTGAGTTTCCATCATATTACCAATGTTGGGTAAAAGCCATGTATCCAAAAAACTGCTGATTTCTTTTTATTATGTAAAACAGAGTGTATATGTATACTTTTGAGATTTGTGCAAGCTGCAAAGTTCTAAGATAGTTGAAAAAAAAAGTTTAATAAACTTTGTCAAAATATAACATTTGGTCACAAAATGATAGGTAGTCATGATTTTAGTCATGATTCTTATAGTAAGCTTCTTTGTAAATATATAGTGTTCTTCTGACACTGACGATGTATATTATTATCATTATTATTATCATCATTACTATTATTAATATTAGTAGTATTACGTAGCTCTGGATAAGAGTGTCTACCAAATCCCTGTAATGTAATGTAATACTATATATTATTAAATGACTGCCCTACCTCCAGAGCTATACTTCCCCAACGTCTGTTGACCATATGCCATTTGTGTATAGGCAAATATGTCTATACACCACTGCCGCTAACACAAGGAGACTAAACATCTCTAATCTAGCTCCGTGGAGTTAGATTAGAGATTAATTTAGAAAGATGGATAAGATTTGAATTTTCAATATTTCAACTGGGATCGCCTGACCTGGACACATCACTTGATGACATCATCTTCCTAAATGAGTTGACAGCCGACTTCTTCCTCCCTGCACCGCGGCCCTGCTGCTCCTGTAAATACGTCCTCAGGTGCTCCTTGGCTCTGACCAGCCAACGCTGTTCAGGGTTAAGGGACAAGATCAGAGAAAATAAATAAACATCATTTGAGAGGAACAGTACATACTAATGAACATTTAGAGTCAAATCTTGATCTGCCAGATTTAGAAACCTGGCTAATTTCCATCTGTTGTCGCAAGAAATCAGGGTTCAGTTTCTTCCTCAAGGACACTTTGACACACTTTCTGAAAGAACCAGTAATTGAAACACCCATCTTCTGTTTACTAGACGACCGTAAATGTCACGGCATACCTGGTCATTGTGAATCCTGGAATCCCAGAATGTAAATGTTTGAAATGTTTTTGGTCAACTGCTCAAAGTTCAAAACAATATATAAAAAAACATACCTGCTGCTCTCCCAGCTGTAGGTATGAGTGGGCCCCATGGGTGAAGAAGCGAATGCAGGTCATGGCTGCCCTCACGTGATCCTGTAGTAGGGTAAACGGGGGTAATTAAATATGAATTCCAAGAATACAAATTGAGAGTCGATATCAATATCACTTGAAATGTGAATTGTCTCACTTTCTTGACTTTTGAATCGTAAAGTTATTGGAACTTGGAATTTCTTTATTGTCCTGTTCATTTGTAAAGTTGTTGACAAAAAGTAAAATATTTCTGACCATCATGAACTGTTGGAGCTGGTAGAGGGTGTGATAGTGACTGCGGCGCTGGAGCAGCTGGCAGGCAGCAATTAGGTAACGGCTACAGTTCTCTAGGCCTGGGTCTAAGGTCTCCAGCATTCCCTGTAGTGACCCTAGACGACCTCGCTCAAGACTGGGCTGCAACACACCATCCAGGAACACTTCTTCTGGACAGTCCTGAGCCAACATGGAGGCGACAGAGGTGGCCGTTGACTTACAGGCAACATAGTAGTTAAGAACCACACTGAGCAGTCCACAGTTCAAGGTAAAGAGATAGCCATGGTCGTTTGTTTACTCTAGGAACATCGTCTGAACGAGACGGTCAACATTTAAACAAAGTTATAAAGCAGAATAAATAGAAATAGCTAACATTACATCATTGATGAAAAGGTATCTTCACACCTAAAATACATGTCTAAATAAATAAATAAAAACTCAATTTTTAGACAAGAAAATAATTAGTGGTCGATAAGTATTTTTAGTCTGCACAATTAAAAAAGGAAGAACATCAATTGGAACAAATCGTTAATTACAGTATCTAATATAACCGCATTTGGAGCAACACCATCCCAGTGGAGGATGTGCTGCGAGAGCACCTGTGTGAACACACATGACCTTGGATTATCTACTTTATCCGTCAAAATTGAGCCAAATTGTAGAGATGATCCATAAAGTAAGCCCTCACCATGCTGAGCAGGTGTGCCAGTGCCTCCATCATGCGGTCATGACGCATGTAGAAGCTGACCAGGGCCAGATGTGTTCCATAGGCGTTCAGGTAATAGAGACACTCCTGGTGGAGGCTGTTGATCGGGGCCTGTCCTTCGGGTAGGTCTCCTAGGCCAGGGTCGGCGAGGGCCTCCTCCAGTTCCCGTAACGATGACAAGATGTCCTCACCAAAAGAGAACTACAAGAACACACGTGCATTCAGGTTAACAAGAGGGTACAAAAGGATACACAAGTCAATCGTGGTATTAGAGATGTGGTTTGGGGTAATTAGTTTTGGAGTTGTTCATTTGGGCAACAAAGAACAACTATTTACAATGACCACATGAAAGACACATATCTACATGTGTACATTTCAGCAGACTGTTGAAGTCATGGAAAACATGATACCTGTGCTTATGCTAGTGTGAATTAAACCTTGGAAACAAATGAACTGTTGCTTTCAGCACCACCAGTGGCATTATTCAAGACTGGACTTTCACTGGAAAGGGAATCAGGAATCAAATACGTTTTGGGCTTTGATGAACTATTATTTAACACGTCAGAACTCTCCATGTGTCCTCCATGTGAGAGTCCGTTAATCTTTTCATAAAAAATAAGAAAATATACATTATATGTCATTTTCTTCCATCAATACCATTCTTTATAACAGAGTAAAATGTAGTTTCATATTTGTAATATATAATGTAATATAATCACCTTTATCTGGAGTAACTGAGAGAGGTCGATTTTATGTCTCACTATTATTTCGTGATTAAGTGTTAATATTTGAGAAACCCTAAGTACGGCACAGAAAGTGCCATGCTGTGCTTGAGGTAATTCAAGACTGAGGCTAACTGATTTAAAACAAATTCAAAACTTGTAAATGACTTAAGAGTGAGATTAGCTGATTCCTTGAACTTTGAACTACATTCCCGTTACAAGAGTGTGCCCTGCTGGAGAGCTGAGCCCTGACATGTAATTAGAGTTAAAGGAGAACAAAGTTACAAGTTGGCTTGATAACGTGTAAAGTTGGCCAGCTGGCACACTATAAGCCACTGCATGAAGTTCCTCAGATAAGGCCTTCCTTATTGTTCTACGAGTTAGATTGAGGCATACATTTGCCATTCAGGTGACTATTCTTTGAGAGACCCCACCTGAGGACCCCAGGCTAGATTGGTCAGTATCCGCTTTTAACATCTCCAAAACAGCCATTTTCAATTGACCTATGTGGCAAGGTTTTATGTATCTAATAGTATTTTTGATCATTTGATTATTTTAATTTGTTTTCATCTCATCTTTAGTGGCCTTCATCTTTGTTCTTCTGTTATGTTGTTTACTTAGTTGCAACGTCTGTTGCTTTTACTCATTAACATTATACATTACTTAGTAAATCCTTTCATCAAAACTGTTGTGAAACTGGTTATTTTATCAGCATTTGTCAAGTAGAAGTCATTAATTTATTATATTTTGAAATTACTGATTTCATGCAGTGAGACAAGCTTGACTTTGTAACTTCTTTGATTCTAACACACAGCTGGGTGATTCACACAAACGTGGAGTAATGCAGAGCATTACGGTAATGAATGACCATAACAACTAAGCTAGCATAATAGTTAGCATAGCAATGATACTACAGAAGAAATATGTTCACTATCTTTCTGGCTCTATAAAAGCTACTTTTTGATTGACTTTGGAATCGATAACTTAAAAAAAAAACATAATACCCCATCATGGTAAAGTATACACTGGGGTGTGAGTTAATAAACTCTTTAACATATCTATAGCTTAACCTCGAAAGGATATCTTACCTTGTACTCATTTTACATCTTCTCTTCCATGCAATGTATCATGAGTCAACATTTTTTTTTAAACAAACAGAGATTTTAATGGGGCCAAATAGGCAGTGCATTGGTAATGAACGCCACATATTAATCCAAAATTATTTTTATTCATAAATGTTAGACTCAAGACACTAATATTATCAGTTAGAATTTACCATTTCAACCATTTTTTGTATTTATTTATGCATTAAATTGTGTGGATTTATTGAAATATTTGGGGGTTAAAACTTTAAAATAAAAAAACCTCTGGAAATATTGTGGTTAGGAATTTTTACATGGGAAAATAGTTAGAAAATATGAATTACTCTCTAAACTACAAAAAAAGCAATAGTACCACATAAAATAAACAATACATTTTGAGATTGAATTGATTATTTTGATTATTTTTGTAATTTTGTCAGTCAATTCCTCATAGATATAACCAAAGGTGATTTCATGAGGATAACCCAGCTACACTTCCACTGAGGCCCATTCACATAAGAGCTGCTACACCAGGTAAGATAAACGGTTTCTTATTTTTCCAGTGATAGCATCATTTTATTCCACACCTTCAACTGTTACACATATGGCACATTCCAAATGAGAGGAATGATACTCCACCTTCTGAATCCTAACCAGGAAAAAAACTGGAAAGGGAGGATGCATGTTGCATAATTTGCTTCCAAGAGATATAGATGAATGCTTTGATTAACTGACGAGTCAGAAGCTGCAGGTTCAAACCCACCGTGGGGTGCCAGGAAGAGTGCCAGGAGGGGGCTTTAATCCCCCCCAAGCTCCATCTATGTATGTGTTCACCTCCACAAGGTGGGGACCAATCATGACATTTAAACAGACCTCCCAGATGAATCCTGATTTTTTTTCCTTTATCAGTCCCACAAGGGGATATTTGCAATTCTCTGCATTTAACCCATATTATTGTGTAAGAGCAGTGAGCAACTACCATGTGGCACCCAGGGAGCAGTTAGGGGTTCACTTTCTTGCTCAAGGACACCTCAACATGTCTGCAGGACCAGAGATCGAACCACCAATCTCTGATTACCAGACTACCTCCCTACATATTGAGCTATGCTGGTCCTAATATGGGCTCCTAAACTGATTACTTTCCCCTGTGTTTGATTTTGAAAAGCTTTTCCACAATTCAGTTTTTATACATTATCTATTGCAGTATGTGTTTGACCGTAGGGATGTAATACAAATAACAGCTAATGCTACACACAGCCACTATCAGGGTTGGTCAATCTACAGTGAAATGGGGAGTCCTCCCACTTTTCCAGTCCCCTATAAGATTGTCTTGAGTTTATCTCTGCTTTTACAGAAATGCAAATAGAAAACATCTGCTCCACTTTCCATTTGCCTATTGCCCAGTCAGTCGCTTTGGTGACTGAATGGGCAGTAGGCAACTCGGGAACTTCAGGTGGGATAAAAAAAGAAAAGTCTGCTCATGCTAAAAGAAGAAAGGTATACGCCAATTACAGTTTTCAACAAAAATTGGACTGCTAAGTATTTATTTACTGAAGTCAGAGGTAAAGCTGTGTGTCTACTTTATAGGGAGCAGATCGCACTCTTTAAGGACTACAATTTGACTCGGAATTATGAGACGAAAAATCCTGAGAGATACAGAAACTCGACTGATGCTGAAAGGCCACGGACATCAGAGGCTTTGCTAGCTAAGCTGCAAAAGCAGCAAGGCTTTTTTTAACCAAGCTTTGATCTCAGAACAATCGAGGATGAAATGAACATTATTTTCTCTCCCTTTACCAGTGTGGATAATGCACCCAGTGATGTTCAGCTGGAACTCCTTGACCTGCAGTCTGATGCAATACTGGCAGAGCAATTTAAGTCAATATCTCTGCTTGATTTCCGCTCCTCTCTCAAGGATGAGAACTGTCCAAACATTAGGAAATAAGCTCAGAAGATATTGGTTCTCTTTGGCTCTGCCTACATATGTGAACAAACATTTTCAATGATGAAGTTTACAAAATCCAGGTATAGATCCTCTCTCACTGATGAGCATCTGTCAGCTGTGCTTCGCATCTCCACCTCAGACATTCAACCTGACT
>OMLC01081632.1:0-26348 GCA_900302585.1 Regalecus glesne
ATATATGTCAGGGGTGATTTGTGATAGAAGGGCACCAGCAAGAGTGAAAGAGAAGGAAGGTGTACCAGATGGTAGTGAGACCAGATGGTTTGGAGCACTGCCAAAAAGACAGGAGCTGGAGGTGACAGAGTTTAGGATGCTAAGATAAGTTGGACTGTTTAGAGAAAAAGCATGAGAGGCAAGACTGATATGGTTTGGATAGAAGTGGAGGAGAGATGCTTTGTATGTTGGGAGAAGGATGCTGAATATGGGGCAACCAGGCAAGAGGTAAAGAGGAAGGTCGAAGAGGAGGTTTTTGGTGAGGGAGGACATGCAGGTGGCAATTGTGAAAGAGGAAGATGATCCAGTGGACAGGAAGAGGTGGAGATTGATAAGCTGCTGTGGCGACCCCTAACAGGAGCAGCCAAAGATAGTTGTAGTATTAGTAGTAGCCATACATCATTGTTGTACAGCTCCACAGTTATTTTGAAAAGACACAGTCAGAAAGACAAACTAGTAAACAGTTACTTCAAGTTACCTTTCAGCAAAGCAGTAAGTATTGACATTTCAATATCCTGCTGCCCTTCTGAACCCATGCGAAACACTGTGATCTGCACAACAAAAGCACAATTAAAAACAGTTACCAAGCGATTCTAATGATTCTTCAAGAAGGAATCTTGTCCGCATGATTTATTTATTGAATATTAACTATGAACTAGAGGTGTAACTGGTGAGGGGGAAAATAGGGGAATATATACATTATATTTACATTATGTTCATACATTTACACATACGGTAGACACTTTATCCAAAGTGACTTATGCATGAGAGATTTAGCTGTTTCCAGACCAATTCTAGGCATCTATTTACATCAGAGCCTTACACTGTAATTATTTTATCACCAGGAGTGAATATCATGTGTGTTTAGTATAAGTGCACACTGCATGATGATCCCAGCCTTATAAACTACACAGTTGCATTACAACCAAAACTAGGGAAACCCGCAGTCACCTGAGACTGATAAAGACCCATTCATGACATTTCTTCCACTTAGCTTTGTGTCCAGACAAACGGATTCAACTTTCTGGGATCACATCCTGATGTGCAATGACAGAGATTCATGTATTAATCCATGTAGGTTGTCTTTATTTGTCAAGTACAGACATTTTCTATCTACATGTTGTAAACTAAGATATGCTGTTTGTCTTTTATTATGGACAATACACTGAATATGAAGAGAGTTAAAGGACTGTGGTAGATGAGTGATGAATGATGAACGACAAGGAACCTGGCAAATTTTAGAGGTTGTGGCAAAGTGCAATTGTTTCAAGTAATTACTTTGATGAAATGGACACACCATATGCTGTTCCCTTTTCATGCTTCTCGATATATACTGTCTCTATATGTACTACTGGATTTTCCTTTAAGAAAAGTTAGCAGGTCAGAGGTCAAAGTCTGTGCACAATCCTAAGCACCCCCCATAAAACTCTTTAATGTGAGTATTTCATTGTTTATTGTGGTAGGAAGGACACATTGTGACCATGTTAACGATAAAACCATGAAACTGAACTACACCCTGAAGTAAGCTGCTAAGCCATCCCGTCTACCAGCTGCCTAATTTTGTATGAGTGCCATCTTTGTTGTCAGTTTTCCTACTCCAAATCTACTTTGGCCCAAGGAGAGTCACAAGGCAGTGCCTAATAATCCTAATAATGCAGCTGTGTTTACTTGAACACAACAAAGCTTTTTGTCAGGAGTTAAGCCCTCGTGGTTATAATTTGCGAGCGTCTTTCTTGAACGCATGGAACACGTTTAAATTTTGGGAAAAATCTATGTCACTTCAAGTTCACCCCTCGCTAGAACAAACACACCATGAGGAATCAGGTTGCCACTTTGATCATTACAGCGCTGTAAGTAGTGAATTCTTTAGCTAGGTTGGTCATGTGAGAATCACCTCCCGAAGAAGTCATTGGTTACTGTGCCATCAACAGGTAATGGGTTATACCCAGTGCTTAATTTGTCCCGGAGATAGTTCCGTGACCTCTCAGTTTTGAATCACTTGCGCTCTGGGACCTATTTGCGTGGATCTGGCACCTCTCGTATTGATAAAAAAATGGTTGTTCCTACCATTCCCTAATTAACAGAGCAATGAATTAGGGGGGTAAACTAGGCCTAATGGGTTATTTACCACCATAATGTGACACTGGCGACTTTTATTTTTTAATATATTTGGTTAACTTTTTTCTTTTTTTTTCTTTGCTCCAGCACCTCTCATAGGATTTGGTTGCCTCTGTCATGGGAGCACTTTTTGCTCCAGCTCCTCCAGATATACACATGAAGCACTGGTTATACCCATTGATGTTCACTGATAATGAAAGTGAAAAACCCCCTGTGTCAGTGACATACTCTTCTGACAGATAGTGTTTCTATAAAAGATTTTTGCTTTTAATTATCAGCATGACTACATCAGAGCTGTCACTTTTTTTAACGATGACTTTCTCCCTGAGAAAAATGACCTTTTAACGTTTCTACTGAGATGATGACTGTCTTTGACAGTAGTTTAATTGAATCTGTTTTAGCCTTTTGTGTCACTGATTGGCTTGGCAACCTAGACTTCTCTAATGGGATTATACTTGGAAATTCTTGTTCAAATTGCCACTAAGATCTTAGGAAAGAATTGGGACATGTTTCAAGTAACACATAACAGGCAGGGCCTTGGGAGGGCTGATGCTATCTATGTTGGACTGCCGGGACCATACACTCCATGTGGACTTGTAGCTATTGCTGTCATTTCAGGGCAACTAGACTAGAAGATTCCATGTCTCTGTCATCCCAAGTGTTATTTGTATGCTTAAAGGCAGTCAGTACTCTCGCTGCATTTCTTTCACTACTCTGGTCCATAGAAGAGAATCATTTTATATAGACAGTGCATATTAATGGACATTTAGAATGCAATTATGCCAGAATTAGTCACCAGGCTAATTTTCATCTGTTATCTGATGTTCAATGTCTTACTCAAGGACACTTTGACATGCTTTCTGATGGAACTGGGGATCAAACCACCAATCTTTTGAGTACTGGACACTCTACCTCCTGAGCTATGTCCCCCCCCTTAAATATTTACATTCTTGCATATTTGTACTTGATATGAATTTCCATTTCTCTGCAGTGGTTCTTATTATCGACATTTTTTATGCTTTTTGTTTGTATTCTGCCATTATATGAACTTTGCATTCAACATTTCCCCTAGTGGGACGATAACAATAATCTTGAAATCATGGTCCTGTGGTAGATCTTTTGGATGTATTGCAATCTTTAAATCCCTGTAACTACCTTTCTCAGTGAAAATCACCAACCTATAGTGGAAATAATCATACATTTAAATAGAACATTTTCCTCTAAATAGGACTAATGTTAAATGAGTACAGTTGAGTATAAGTGGACAGTGGAATAATGTCCACCTTTCCAAATAAATCAATGGGATATGCTAATGCACGTGATCCTACAGTGCTCAGGAAAAGATGTAGTAGATTGTGAAATTATAAAAGGGGTGGGGGCAGGACAACAGAAAATACAATCTCCATTAAGCTGTAAAGCTTGTTTTCTGCCTCAATGTAGGCCAGCTCACATTGTGAATAGAGGCAACCCCTCCCATCATTGTAATATGTCATACAGTGATATTTCCATAGTGAGAGAAGTTTCCTTTCTAGATGCTGGAGTATCTGAAGATTGATTATTAATTTAGGATATTTTAGCATTTTTTCTTCATAATGCTCAGTCTTTTTATTATACAAAAGTTTCAACAACTAAGATTTTATTGAGAATTTAGACCTGAATATGAATGAATTCATCGACATTATTTTCAATCCATCTATAACCATGTAGACTATTATTCTAATGTGAGTAAACATCAGGTTTCCACGCAAGTCTTGACTTATTCAGAGGACTTTTGAATCTCTGTAAAGCTGGGATTAGATGCAATTTCTACTCAATTTTGACATCATGAACACATTTTTATCATCTGGCCCAATTATGAACATCCGGAATGTCAAATGGCATCTTTACCCCATGTAATGTTACATAATCGAATAACAGCGATGTGACTTCTGGAATGTCCCATGACACAGGGATGAAAAGTCTAACATGTCTGAATAATTTGTATTTTCCTGTCTAGTGACATATCCTATGACATGTCCCTTGATGTTGGTTGACCCATAGGATAAGAGAAGCTCTGTGGTGCACATGTGTAATCATGGCAAAGAGAAAGAGGGATGCTGCTGTTGTTGCTTTCAGGTGGAACGAAGAAACCGATTAAATATTTGTTGAGCAGTAGCAACAATATACCTGCAGGCCTTTTTTTCATTTCCTCGAGGGAGGACCGTGACAGAGTCAAAGACATGAATGAAAATTGATAACAAAGTGATCAAGAGATACCCCTAACCCCTCCCACACATTGCTGATGCTCTTAATACAGTGGTGGGGGAACAGCTTGGTTCTCCTCTCTGAACCTGTATGGCAGATACTTCCAAGTCCTTCTCACCCCTTAGGCCAGACCCAAAAATGCATTCGTCAACAGCGGGGACTTGTGCCAATTTAAGGTCTGTCTGGCCTCTGCAATGCCCCTACTATATTTTAGAGATGAGTGGACAAGGTACTTGCGGACATTCCCCGCCAAGTGTGTGTTGTGTACCTGGACAACATCCTTGTTCCAGGTGTGCTGAAGAAGGTGATGGCCACAGGATTGTAACTGCACCTCCAGAAATGTTGTATTATGACACATGAAGCCACACTCCTGGGCCACAGATCTTGAAGTGGTTGTGTCAGCACCATGGGTGCATCAGAAGGTGCAAGCTCTGAAGGACTGGCCCACCTTCAGCTCTTCAGGATCAAAGACCTTCCTGTTTGTCCTGCATAGCTGTACCCTATTCTGCCTGCTGCAAGCAATGGAGGCATTTGAATGCCATGCAGCATTCTCCTCAATGCAGAAAGCCCTCATTGAGACCCTGGTTCTTTCCCCACCTGATCCCACCTTGCCTGTCATCCTTTGCACTGATGCCAGTAATGTTGGCTCAGGCACTGTGCTGGCCCAGGTGACACCTGGATGAGCGAGAGTGGCAGTGTACCAGAGCAGGATTCTGTGTTTCTTCTCTCCCTTTTTTGTGCAAGATGTTAATCAAAGGAAGCTAAAATAGAGGAAATGGTAAAAAGCCTTTGGCTAAAGTTTAAACAGGCTCAAATTATCTCCAGGAAATGATTGTTACTCCAGCCTAGTTCTCATCCTTTTCTCCAAACCCAGATCTGACCTTTTGGGAGTTGAACATTGTGGAAGACCAATTATACTAATTAGAAACCAAGTTGTTGTACCTTTATAATTTTAATACTTTTGCAAGAATGTAACATAGGGTAAGAAAAAAAAGTTCTGGTTACTCTGCCTGGGCAGGTCTGATGTACAGTACATTGTCAACACATACATGGTATCGCTCAGTTGAACTGTCAGTGTTGAGCTCTTTGATTTGATCAGTTATTTTGTGACTTTTTCTTCGTGTATGTTGGCATCTTCTGTCTATTGAAACTCTTGCTGCCTACTTTTGAAAGTTGATTTCCAAGAGTAATTAATTCTTCCCTCAGTGTTGATATAGCAACGTTAAAGGGGCAGTCTTGAAAGAGTTCCACTGTTTGTTAGATCAGTGATTTTCAAACTTTTGGATTTAATTTAATTGAGGTAATCTAATCTCAAACTAATTGAGGTAATTTGAGGAAACTTAATCAGGTTGCTTTATGTAACTTTTTTTATAGCAAAATCCCGAAGCAAAGCATTTCCTTGGCTGAGAGTGAACTGAACTTTTATTTTTATTTTTACTGTAGGCAGGTGACAAGCATGGGCTCAATTCCATGAATGTTGGGATGGCATCGAGCGCTTTACTTGTGCCCCCATCCATAGGATTAGTGGTTGTTTCAGGAAGGGCATCTGATGTAAAATTATGCCGAATCTTCATGTGGGTTGATAAGACCATATAGAATTGTTCAAGGCTGCATATGGGATTAGTTGAGGCCTCACTTGACAACAGCAGCCACTGGTGCCGTACCTTCACAGAGCATCAATAAAACGTTAAAATGGGCTGTGGCGACCCCTGAGAAGTGGTAGACAGTAACGAAATAGAAAAGTTTGAGATTGTCTCTAAACTAAGGGAGGCAGAACTTCAAGAAACTTGGTAGACTGTCACTTGAAAAGGATTTTAAAAAACTAGCTCTTTTTCGAGTTACCTCTAGAAGGTCATTCATGTTTTTGCTTCCGCAGGCATGGGCTACTGCAATTCTCTCCACTCCTGCCTCAGATAAAAGCAAGTTCCATGCTACTTAAGAAATAACTCCAACTTTTAGCTGGTAAAAAGACAAAAAGAACATTTCTACCCTTCGACTGCCTTTAGACTTGGACTTATTAATGAGCCTGCGTTAAGGAAAACTCCTCTCGCAGGCCGTAATTCTGACTCTTCTAGATTCAAGACAGGAAGTGATTGGGTACACACTTTTTATATAGCTTCTCTGTGAAATGACCCTCCCAGGGGGCTCACATTTACAAGTTGTGTCATTTTTCAACACTCTTAAAAGCCTTGTATTGACTCCTTTCATTTGTATTTACAGCTATTGAAATCAGCATATATAGATTTCCTCCCTGACCCGATTTCAGATGAGCAGTTGACAATGGATGGATGGATGGATAAATAGATTTAATTTATCATCTACTCTGTGTACATGGTACTATGGCAACCATTGATCCTAGAGAAACGAGTCACACATTTATACATATTACAAAGTGATTTGTTTTAAAGACATTCAACCCTTATGAAGCCAGGAAATGTGGAGCATGGCTGGTGTGTGAATAAGATGGCAGTTCCCTAGATGCTATTTTTTAATGCAGAATTTTGACTTGCTGTCTTCCCCCCCATTGCTGTTTTCTTGGTCGGCTCAAAAAATACACTTGATGAAGAATTATGACAACACATGGAATAAATTAATGATATGGATGTAGGAAATGTTTTTGACGGATATGACTGTTAAGACAGAGTTTGGAGTGAGAAATGACCAACACACAAATGACAATGCAGATTAATAATAACCAGCACAATAGTTTTATTTTCACATACACAAATGAAAAAGCAGATGAATGCAGATGAATTTTAAACATAGAATGAAAATAATGCTATCATTATCAATAGTGGTTTCCTGCAGTACAACCTACCAGTGCTTTCTTCTTCATGCACTCCATTATCATGAGGAAGATCTGTTGCGCCTGACTCCGGCTGTAGCTGAAGGTTTTCTGGATCGTGACCAGAAGCTGGTCCCTGACGCTTTCACTTACCAACCTGTTGAAAAATTCATACAGCTTTTTAGTGACCCCTGTGTGGAAGTTCTCTGTAGACATTCTTAAACTCAGTCTTACTTTTATCGTCCTGCGTTTTATGCTGTCTCTTTTTACTTAGAAAAAAAAGTGCTTTTTGATTTAACTTTCTAAAAGCCCCTAGTTCACTTAATTCAATGGATCTTCTCTGATGTTCATCATTTCATCAAGCACATGCAATCATTTGCATATGGCCTTATCAGATCAAGTAATCAAATGATGAGACCCCGCCCACCCTTACCACCAACCGATCCTTCTAATTATCACTCAAAGATTAATTTATGAATATTAATGAGGTGACCACTTGATGTAGTTGAGGAGAATTTCAGCCAATCACAAACAAAAAATATTGCCGAATACTTTATTGTGCTATGCTCATGGACTTTGAGAATGAAAAGTGGAATCAACCACAACAATAAAAGGACAAATGATAAGACGCATCATTCCGTGAAAACAATTAGAGGCCACGACAAGGAAGGAAGTTATGTTGTTGACATGACAGAAGAGTCAGCTGGATGCCTCAACTAGCGTACAGATCTTGTGTATCAGAGGACTCACCCATCTTCCTCACAGTATCTGTGGGCAAAGGAAATGATGTCAGATGCTCTCCCGCTGCCATCACAGACCACGACAGGGACGGGTGGTTCTTCCCTTAGGCTCTCCAGAACAATGGAGATCACATTGGGTCCTCCCTCCAAAACCAGACACACCAGAGGCACCCCCTGACCCAGGCCTGCCTCGGACAGACACAAGAAAAATAGATTTGAGTTATTTGGTGACTGGATTAATGCCCACTAGCAGATGCACTCACAACACCAATCACCTGGTGGACTGCTATGGAGATAAATAGATAAGGAGCATTCTTCACATATACACAGAATCATGTTGTAATATCAAGTCATGAGTTTATAGGTTCAAAAGACAGATAACCTTAGATTGACACACACACACACATATATATGTGTACACACACACACATATATGTACACACAAAATGAACAACACATTTCAAAGGTGATAAATGTTGCACTGGGCCTTCACACCCCATCTCAGCCGGCAGTTGGACCGAGGTGAGTGGTGACAGCTGAGCCTCCCTTTGCTGTCCCTGCCTTACTGAAATCCCAGGCATAGGATGACAAAGGGAAACCCACAGGTCACATAAGGTTTACATGGACATGCCACAGCGGAAAGGGCCTGGAATCCACTCCTGGCAACCCACAGAATACTCTGTCAGCCTATTAGAGCTGAAGACCCATAGGGGTCTCTTTCAAAAACACTTGAGGATCATGTAAAACTCTTCTGCCTCTGTGTTCAGTTGTGCTTTTTCAAAACATAAATGAATAATTATTTAAATAACTTAACTATGTTGCGAGAATCTTGTTTCTCTGTAATGGAAGTTAACATATGAGATTTAATATAAATCAGCACACTTTAGTGTCATGCCCTGAATCATCCAGTGGGAGGGGGCATCCTTTTTATAAAAATAAAAAAAATCTAAAATGGTAGATATCAATTACATTTTGGACTAAACAAGCTCTCCATTAACATGCTGGCTTCAACTGAAACAATCCCCTCTGTTCAGCAGTGATGCTCGACCACAGTATGAACACTTATCTCCAGTGGAAAGATCAGTTATGAAAATAGGATAATTACGGTCACATTTCCCATTTATTAAGTTTCAGGCAAAGAAATTGACCAAAAAAAGAAGAATGAAGGAAATTGAAAAATGAAGCTGTGAGGAGTAGAGTGGATCCATTCATTATGACGAAGAATCACTGCACCACAGATGTAACCGGGTCAAGAAAAACAACAACAGACGTACATGGAGCCGAAGTCAACAATGTACTGAACAAGACTCAAGTTACGGAGGAGGGACAGTGACTCGAAGGTTTAATCCATTCCTTGAGTAGGTGACCAAGTGACTCACGTGTGTTGATCTTTTGAAGGGAAATGTGTTTCTCGAGCTGCCGTCGGAGCCTCACTTCAGCACCATACTTGCCACAAGTCCCGTTGTCAGCCAGGATGAAGTGAGAATGGCTGTTGTTTAGAACTGACAGCTTACTGAGAGGGTTGGACATGGTCTGATATGGCCTTGTCACCTGTATGGGAGAGAAATAATGGAAGACTGGATTAATTATATATAAAATCAGCTATAGTTGACATGTATGTTCCACATGTTTCTACATGTTTGCTGAACTACTACGAACCTCTCAGTCATCAGACATTACAGAGAAGGGTTTATATGATGGAGCAGTTGAGAGCCATATCAACTCTTGTGGTCAAACACATAAACCCGACAGACACATTTCCAATGCAAAGCAGGTAAATTCAGCACATTGAATGGTGGCAGTTACTGACACTCTAACTCTGATCCTGGACTGCGAGGCTTAGCACCAAATTACAAGTTGTAACTATTATAGAACCTCGACAGTTACCTGACTTTGTCTTCTAAGCAAAGCAATGCCCACGCAGGAGGAATCCTTAGAGGAGGGATTGCATACGCGTTCTAAACACTACCCACTTCTGTTGTTGGTGATTGTGGGCTGCCCACTACAACTGCAACTGGCCACTGGGACAAACGCAGTATAACCACAGTGTTTGCAGCTGGTTACTGGGATTAGCCTGATATGAAGTAGTCTCATTGACATCAAAGCAGCTCTGAAGCTGCGGTCGGGGGCTTATTGACTTGCTCAGTTTATTAATCTCAGAGTACTTGCTGTGAGATTGGAAAAATTCTTTGACCCCTTGTGGGAGGGAACTTGCCAAGAATTGTTAAATTTTGCACTAAAGCACAATAACTCCTGTCATTTCTAGAGTGCTTCATACAAGCATATGGCCCATGTAAGTGAAAAGGATTTTGCAAAGGACCACTGTGTGTTGTGGTCAGATATGGCATGCAGAGTGAATACACTCCCCATACCTTAAGACATATGTTCCTGGTTAAACCCCCCATAACATATGTGTGTCCTTCTGAAATCCCTGCCTATGTGTTCATGACAAGATGCCCTGACACCATTTAGCTGTTCCCTTGTATATTGTCTTACATCTTTCCCAATGAGATCTTCTTTGTTCTCCACAATCCCCCACGGTGCAATTCCGATGGCACAGACCTTCCCCCTGGACTTTGAGGAGTGATCTTTCAGTGCATCTCCGACATGGCGGATCACTCCTATATGATGAGATAGGACGAGAGGAGAGATGAGCGAGCGTCCTCTGAAACCACAGATAGTGTTCCACATCGGCCCGGCTCCTTTGTAATCACCAGACAAACATCTGATGAAATGATGAAATAGGAGTGACATGCTTTGTAGCTCTCACCCAAGTCCCTTTAAGCCAGTTTAAATCAACAATAAGACTATGTTGAATGATAAATAGGGATATTGACTAATACTGCTCCCGTGTTGCAATCGCTCTTTTCACCTCACTTACTTAGTTAGCATTAGTGGCGTTTTTTTATTTATTTTCCACTATTTCAAGACAGCTGTGATTGCTGTTGTCATTTCATCAAATGCTTAAACGAATCTCAAAAGAAAAACAAAAATGCGACCATATCATGAAAAATACTTTGCTGGTCCATCAAGCATGACATATTCGCTGAAAGTGACCAAGATATCATCTAGTACATAAGTGCAGGATGTTTTTGTTGTTGTTTCTTTTAAAGGGACCATGTGCAGCTTTTTATGTTAACATCACACTTCAATGCCCTGCACCAGATTATACCTTCAAGCTAATTCATATCTGCAGTCCCTGCATGTCTTGGATGTTGGGGGGAAACCAGGGCCCCTTGAGAACATGTTAACTCCCCACAGAAAGGAAGTTGGGATGGGATTCGAACCCAGGACCTTCTTACTATGAGGCAACAGTGCTATCCACTGTGCCACCCAATTGCAATTGTTCACATTGACAGAGTAGATTTAAAGAGTAACAACCCTCTCAACCATCAAGCCGTGCTCCGCCCCTTTATCTTCTCTGAGAAAATGCTCAGAAATGAGACACTTAGAGTCTGCTGGCATAGATAAAAACAAAGGAGGAGTGGCTGGTACGGGGATGGTAACATTCAGACTTTGTATGTTTGACGTATCGGTGCTTCTCTGACACCTACGTATGGCACAGCTCATCAACCAGGGGTGCCGAGTTGGCAGATTTAGTGCATGAATATGAAAATATGTGTGTTGATATATTTGGAAATGATCAAATTTGTCTTTGTAATTGTCTATAAGTGCGGCTACTGTTTAATCAATGTCTGTAGCCAAGGTCCATAATTTACCAGGCAAAGACAAGAGTTTTGTGGATCGGAGTCTGTTTATTGGTCTATCGTCTCAGAGTTTTTCTTTCTTCTTCTTCTTAAAGGTCAGATTGTTTTTAGGAGCCCATCAGGTCTCATTTGTCATTAACTACGCAATTTACGTTTCTATCATCCCGTTTTTTTCAGTTTCATCAGTTGTATGGGAAATTAGAAGTGATGAAAGCAAGCTAGACATAAAGAGTTCTTGAAAGAAGAACTAAACGGAGAAGTTTGAGTTTGAGAAAGCTCATACCAGTGCTGACTCCACCAGTGAAGATCCAGGCCCCGGTGGTGACGGCAGCTTTGATTAGGCCCTTCCCAAACACTTGCTTGAGTTTTGGCTGCAGTTCAAAGTTTTGCAAGCCTCCATGGACAGAGATGAGCAGTGTGGGGAGCTCCAGCTGCCAGTCTTTAACCATCAGGTGGAGCAGGTTGTCTGGCTTGGAGTCATAAGATACCCGGATATACTGAAGAGAGTGAAGAAATAATAATGATTAATCATGTGATGTGCATCATCTATCCTCTATAATCACTTGGTGAAATTCGGGCAAAGAAATATTGACAACTAACATAAGATGTATTCTGACAGACACGTACAGGTACAGCAGAGATAGTTGATATATCAAAAAAAGGGACTTAGAGTAGAATATCTGTATAGCTGTATTTTCTTGTATTTGCATGTTTCGTACCATGGCTTTGTTTACATGGCCGCCTCCCTGAAACTCAATGATGCCATAGGCATCTGTGGGAGCAGCCTGGGTATGTTTGGGAACAGACCAGCGTTCCTGGGCAACGTCCACCTGAATCAACTGGCTGCCCTCCTCTTTGGCTGCAGTCCCAGCAATGATGGTCACATGTTGGTTCACTAGCTGACCGCAGCAGCATCTAATAGGGACGAGACAGCATATGTCCATGAAGAGAGAAGCATTAAAAAACATCAAGTAAGGGGGGTTAAATGAATCAAAACTTCAGGGATGCTGATAATGATAATGGGGACAGTGTGTGAGATGGACGGTTTGTGCGAATAGTGACTCACTTGGACTTTTCACTAAGCAGCCTTGCGCTTGCATACCAAAAGCAGCTGTTTGCATCTAATCCAAGTGCAGGGGAAATTTCATTTCCACCTCTTAGGGTGTTTTATGCCCAGCATGCGATTAGGAGGGATTTTGTGCACATTCATTGACAGGCTGGCTTTTTTAGAAGGGCCCCTTCATTCATCCTTAAGCACTCATAAATGTTAGTGTGGTATAAAACTGCATTTTATTAGCATTTGCTGATGAAGATACATCTGTCTGTATGTGTAGCACATATCCAATCTCTGTCAGTTGAGCTGGTCTTGCTTTTTCCAAGCAATTTTGCAACACAATCAGTAGGTTCAGTTCTCAGATTTTGTTGAACGGGGGGACGGTGAAACAGCGGGCTGATGAAATGCATGCTACCTGCTCGTGTCTTTGCTGGGTATAATCTGGATGCATTCCCTCTTCTGGAATGTTCTTTCAATCCACACTCTCTGAACCTGTGGAAAGGAAAGAAAGCAAAAATCAAGAAAGATTAGGAGCAGAATCTGGAAAAACACTCTGTCCATGTTTCTGTTCCAAATCCTCTAAATAGGGATTTTGATTTTAATCAGGGGAAATGATGGATAACAGTGGGAAACAGAAGTAGCCACTATAGAAGTCACTCTGTTCCTGCTTGGCCTTCATGCGGTAGTAATACACACTGTAACACCAAACTTGTGTCTCAACGGAGATATTATCAGACTAGTATGAATAACTTCTGATCACGGAAATTAGAGCAAATAATTTCCCAAATAATTACTGAGAGGTCAATTTTAACATGCCACGATTAGTCCCCACGTTGTGGTGGTGGTGATGGACTTAGATGGAGTTTGAGAAGATTAAGGGGGAATTCTCTTCCTGATTCCCCGCGGCGGGATTGAAACCACAGCATCTGGCTTGTCGGTTCCTGAAGCACACGCTCTACCACTGGGTGACCGCAGCCCCATATTTTCTACAATAATTACTCTTGTCTGAATTGTCTACATATCCGCATACTGGCGATAACCATAAACCATAAAAGCAGATTTTATCTGCAGCAAATGGCTATCCATCACCAAGTGTCCCATTCATGTCCCACCTAATTACTGGGAGAATACTTTTTTTTTCCATTGCCCCATGCAAAAGAAAAAAAAATCATACATCAAATCCGCTTATGGGTAGCCCGCTCCTAATCCGGTCCTAAATGCTTTTGCAAAGAAAATGGGAAAAACCCTCATTCCACATGGTCTGTGGGTGCATTCATGTGTATGTGTGGTTGTGTGTGTGATCAATTTCTTCGTGCGTCATTCTTTTGACTGAGCGATCACTCACGTGTGAGGGTGTACGTGTACATGTGTGTTTTGATTTCACGTTTACGTGTGTATCGATGCCGAGTCCCTTATCAAATATGCACATATGCGGTTGTTGTGCAACTTTGTTCTGGTATGTTGTGTGTTTCTGTGCCACAGTGATTTACCATTCTTTGCAGTGGGAGAGATACACAGTGGCCTCTGGCTACGCTTTAAAAAATACATTCACCATGGATAATAGCAGATTAGACTCATGTCTCAGCATCTATCAGTCATGTGATGTGTGATAACCATTTATATGCTTCTCGCAATATCCAAAGTTGTCATTTCACATCAAAAAGAGTAGCACCAAAATATTAGTTTTAAGGTTGTTTTAGCAAAGTGCTTTTACACAGAAACAGAATCTTTCCAATACTGATGATTAATAATCCAGATTGAGTCTTAATCTGTTCACCCATTTTATCTAATTTTACCATGTCTTATCTTATGTTTTTTGTCTCATCTTATCTCATCTTATTGTATCGTATATGTGACATGTCCTGATGGCTCTAACCTTGAGGAGTTAAAGTGGTTAATAGATAGAGTTCAGGAATACGTTGGAGTTAAATAATTTTCAAGCTTCAATTATAAAACCACCTCATTCCAACTGAGATTTTGCTCCATTTGCCGTTTTTCATCATGGACACATGGCTCAGATGAAATGGTTTTCAGATCACGAGAGCCTCTGTAAAGTGAGAGACACACCTCTTTCAACTGCAGACTTGTGTCCATTTTAGCTTGAAGCCAAGAGCGTGTCCAACACCTAGCTCACATTACCACCATCTTTCTAGCTAAACATTTCTATCGTCCCAATTTCCAAGACATTTTCCTGGACATAAACTCGCTGGGGGAAAAAAAATCAGCTTGTTCACGTTTTGAAAACTGAAAGTGAAAAGGCGTTTAGCGTCTTTTTGTGCTATTTACTACTCTTGATGCTTCTAACAGCAAAAGCCATCTCTACCCTCACCGATGGGAAGCTGAAAGAGCACAAGAAGGCCAGTATGCCTCTTGGCATTGTTGTGCCAGAGGATCCCTGAAGGTTATTACAGCCAGGCTTGTGACCAAAAGGTTGATGGTTTCAATTCTTGCTCAGTCCAGGAACATCTAGGTGGTGATGGATGACACCAGCAGCAGGTCATTTTGAAGTTTACTTGAGCAAGACAAGAAGCTCCCAATGTTACAGTGCAGCTGCTAATCATCTGATAGCACAATTGTCAACATGTTTATTTGCCCACTTCTTTAAAAAAAAAAAAGAATCCCAAGATATTTAGAGAATACTTTCCCCAAAAAAAGTTTCTCAAATTTACCCGTTTCCTTTTTAAAGGCTCAATCGGAAATCAATTTGTATATCACGATTAGTCCCCATGTTGTGAGGGTGGACACAGACTCAGATGGAGCTTGGGGGATTGAGGCTGGATGACCTTCCTGATGCCCTGCAGTGGGTTAGAACCGCAGCATCTCCCTTGTCAGTTCCTGAGGCATAAGCTCTACTGCTGAGCTACCCCCCCCTCTTTAAAGTTCAATAATGACAGTAAAAGCAACATGTTTTTCTACAGTCTCTGTCTCCGAATTTGAGACACTTCATATGAAACTCTAATCTGGTCAACTTCACCTGACCTCTGAACAAGGAAAATCTAGAATTTTAGATGCATATTAGAAATTCTGCCAACATCCAATAAATCTTCATTGGGCCCCGTCTACCAAAAATGAGGAGCAATGATGATCTATAGAACCCATAAAGTAGAATTTTACTGCACGGTGAAAGAGTTGGCTGGATTTCAACCACTGGGAAACAGAGGAACCTAGTATTACAGAGTGAACCGAACATAATTATAACAAACCGTTACTCTCTTTTAAAATAATGACACAGAGTAGTGATATCTTTTATAAACTGGAAACAAGAAAAAAAATATTGTAATGATGATTGTGTTGAATTATTTCTTAAAATAGATGCATACTAATTTAGAGTATAAGAAATTCAACTTCCTATCCCATATTTGCAATTCATCAGTCCCCTAAGAAATGTTATGAAGTAAATGAAAATAAATTAATAGTTATGTACAAGTCATAAAACAACATTGATTTATCAGACAGACCTTACCTTCCACCCAACATCCAAGCGTGGCACCAGGGCCCCAATGGCAACCCTACTAGACTGCAAGTGCACACTGTTCAACAGGGGAGAAGTCGGCCCTCATCATGTCTGACTGCTCTCCTTCCAGCCCTCTTGAGCCCAATGAAGTCCACAAGATATGAAACTACTTCACTTTATGCAGCCGGAGGTTCATATGATGAGCATGTGAGCAAGCAGGGTCTTTGTTCAAGCGAGTCTTGTGACTCTGGTCCAGGGTAATCCTTTAGGGAGTCCCATGACCCGTCCACTTGAACACAGGGTATTTACACCCTCAACTGGAACGAGGCACAACAAATCTACTTTGAGAGCCCAGAGTCCTCCCTCCTTTTTGCCCTCTACTAATCTGCAGAACCACAGTGGGGCTGAGGACTTGCTGCACACAGTCTCAGCTTATGGAGCAGACCACTGCTCTTGCAACTCACTTTACAACTCTTCTTCCAGAGTTATGCAAAGTAAACTTTGAATGGTGGAAGAGTATGTATACAGGGAGTATGAAGAGAAAGGAAACAAAGTATAGGATAGATTCATGATCTTTAACAAAAATTGTTTCCAGCATGTCACACCTCCTGCTGTTATAGTTGAACTCTATTTGCATAATTGGGACAATTGGATGCTGGGTTGTTTCGAAAGGGCTTCTCATTAAAGAAAAAAAATCAGTTTGGATGAATGTGCTGACCACCAGTGCTGGTGAATACATAGTTACGTGCATGGGTGTTGAAAGCTGTATTTATTTGGGACAGTTGCAAAACGTCCATTCTGGGTTTTGCCCAAGTGCTATGTATCCAGATTATGTCTGTATCAAAATGCTCAAACTTTAAAATGATTTTATTATTTATTAGATAGTGGAGTTTGTTGATATTTCATGAGGATTGCTGGAGTTTCTCCTGAAGTAATCCGAAATTCAGAACACTATTTCAGTGTTAATGGACCACATTTATAAAGTGCTTTTCTAGAGTAGCGACTTTAAGCACTTCAGAATGTATGCCTCACATTCACCCTTCACACACACACACACACATCCATACACGCATGATGGAGGCTGCCATGTAAAGCACCAACCTGCTCATCAGGAGTAGTTAGGGGCTCAGTGTTTTCCTCAAATACACTTTACCATGCTCTCTGGAAAAGCCGGGGATCGAACCAATGACCTCCTGTTTGCTAGATGACCTGCCCTACCTCCTATGGCAAGCCACCCTGCTATGGGCAGTGATGTTTAATATCCATATGTAATGTTTTGTGTTTTAAATCAGAAAGTTCAAGTGCATTTATTTCATAGTGCCCCCCCAAACTCTGCACTTCCTTATCTGTTGAGGGAACATGACCCTCCAAAAACCTGGGAGGTGACTACAGTAGTGTGAATTATAATGAAGCCCACGTGCACCACAGTCCTCTGCCTGAGCCTCATGAGGAACAGTTCACCCTTATTAAGGGCCACTTAAATACTTTATCCACACAGTCCAATACAAAATCCTACCAGCAATGAATAACTTTACAAGGGGCTCCTGTGAGCAATTGCAGAATCAGATTAGCTTTTCTTTCCCTTTTTTCTTTAGCTTAAACTGCTTCAAAATGACCAGTATCCAACTTCTAGAAATTAACAGGAAAACAATAGACAATTGAGAATTTGGCCATTTGGTGGTTCAGGCTTTAAAAAGAGATTACCAGAGGGGAACAAGTGGTTTGGATTATATGAGCAGTTATATCATTGTGTCGTTATCACTGCATAAAGCAGACCTGGGGACAGGGACAAGGTACAGACATTGATTTCAGCATTCTAATGCACATTAGAGTGTAATGTATAGGCACAACACTGCACAAAACCTTGATCAAATACTGCTGAAAATGGGCGAGGATGTAGAGAAGTAGGGAAAGTCCCCAGTTTAACCCGAGTGGAAATCAAATTAGCCATAAGGACATTCAGTCGTTGTGAATTGGATTGGATAAGAAATGTCTCCTCACTAAAGGAGTCACACTTTCCCATACTGAGAGCAGTCACAGAGCGCTATGGTGCATTTTCTCCCCCAGTTCAAGCATGAACCTTTAATTTACTTTCTGATCATTTCTCATGTTGTCAAATGAGAGTGCTTGTTTTAGCTGTTTCTTCTCGTTTGCTCTTTAAAATAAACTATTCAGACAATTGCTCTTCCTGTATAATGAAGAAAAAATATCCACAATTACCAAGACTCATATGTTAAAAAGTAATTTTGCAGCGTCTGGGCCTCTGAAGATATTTGAGGATTGATAAAGGAAAGTTGATCATGATTTATTTGAGGTCACTGAATAAAGCATGTTTGTGTGTGAGCTCTGACCGACTGTGACTTCAATATCGTCCCCAGTCTACGATTTAACAGGGGCATGTGTTTGCATGCACTTGGGGCCCGAGCACTTAATGAAATAGCTGATTGTGTCTCCGTATCTCTGAGGAGGCAGTGAGCCGATCACATGGGGCAGACACGCTGTTGATTAGCCCTGAAAAACAAGGTCAGGTGGTCTTTTGGAGTCTGCCAGGAACAGGAATGTGGACAAAAATGGCTTATGTTTGTCTTACTCATGAGAGATTAATATTTGCCTTCAAAGAATGAATGACGTTTGGTAGCAAAATGTGATAACATTTCCCTTGGAATCCCTCTCCGAGTGGTAAATACAGTGAGCCAGGTGAGGGGCAAACTGGCCAATCGGTTACTGTCCAGCTTCAGTGTTTCAGTATAAGGTTTCTTCATAAAGCATCTGTTTATCCAAAACTAAAGCTTTGCCGCTATAGCTTTTTTTGTTGTTTTAGTTTGACATTTTACATTTTCAAATGCATGATGCCATGGGGGAAGATAAAAGTGGACCCTTCTCCATCCCCTCCTGTAAGATTTAGGTGTCCCCACAGTAGTTTGGTTGTCCCTGACCAACATTTCAGGTCCATAAACAATTATAGGCTCTTGTAAAGTTTCAATCACATGAATCAAGCTGCTCATAGAACTATATTCTGTTACACGCATTGCTGCCAGAGTTTGATGCAAGCAATGTGCTTCATTTTACCTTGTGCTTGGTCTTAATTAGAAGAACTTCAAGTCTAGCTAAGTGTGTGTAACGATAATCTAAATGCTGATTACAATGGAGGGGCTCTGTCTGAAAGAACATAATGGTTTGGAGGAGATGGAGCTGTGGCCCACCGGGGTCATCTGCTCACTTTTGTATGGGCATGCAAGCCTTTATGAGGGAATGCAAAGCTATTCTCTTTCTTCTCCTTCCCATGTTAACTGTATGAGGCCCTGTGCTTTAGTCTATGCTGAAACCACTCCTCATAAAGACGTTTTTAAACGTTTTCTTAGTGAAAGAGAAAAAGCCATTAACACTGCAGTGGCTTTAGGGCTGCCTTGTGGGAAGTCTCTGGAGACAAAGGCTAGTGGAGCACACCCTGAAAGAAAAGCATTGTGTTTGGCACCACATGTGGGGCGGTTCTTCCATAGTCTGGAGTTTCCAGTAGCCTCCTGCAGTCATGATGGGCAGCTAACTGGTCATGCTGCGTATAAGCCCTCGCTACCATGACCAACCTGTCATGGCGACGGTAGTGCTGCTGAGGACTATGCACCCTCTGTGGCACTCTAAAGATCTCCCTGTGTAAGCCTCCACCTCCGACCATGATACAGAAAAGACTAAGGAGACCATCAGCCATGCCTGCCCCAAGTAGCTCAGTCTTCATTTGCCCGACATGCGATAAAACTTGTGGTTCAATAGCTGGACTCCACAGTCATCAAAGAGCACACTGTTGACAAGGAGGGAAGTCATCATCAGACTCCATGGACTACCAGCAAGAAAGCAAGTGTAAATGCTTGTAATACATGAATACATAGGCAGTCGGTGTTAGCTACAGATGCTCATAGCAACCAAACAGCATCATTTAGGCATAGCTGCACATAAACATAAATGGATGGAATGTTGAAGTTTTGCCCCATTCATATGCAATGGGAACAGAATGAGATCAGTTTTTACTTGTCATGATTGGTCCTGACGTTGTGGGGGGTGGACTTGAACATAGAGCATATTCATCGGTCAATTAAATGTCTATGCAGTTAGATTTGGCTGTTTGGTTTGTTGGTTGTCACACTGGTCCACCATATTCTCAAGGCTCTGTATTTTTACACCTTCATGTCAGTACCATGTTCTCATCATGTCTGTTTGTGGTGGCAAGGTGGTGCAGCGGTTAGTGCTGTTGTTTCAGAGCAAAAAGGACCTGGGTTTGAAGCTCATCCCAGGTCCTTTCTGTGTGGAGTCTGCATGTTTTCCCCCATGTCTGTGCTAGTTTTCTCTGGGTGCTCTGGTTTCCTCCCACCATCAAAAACGGTGTACATGTTAGGGTTAATACTCCTGCCTGTGCCTCTGAGCAAGGCAATAGGATAAAGAACTGGAGTTGGTCCCCAGGAGCTGCAGCTGCTCACTGTCCCTATATACTAGGATGCATTGAATGCAGAGAACATATTTCATTGTATGTATGTATGTTCAATAACGAAAAAACTGCTCCTGCCACTGCGGTGGGTTTGAACTCGTAGCCCCTGGCTCGTTAGTTCCTGAGGTGGACGTTTTACTACAGAGGTACTGCTCTCTAATGATAAATACGTCTGGCCAAATGATATCCCCCAAATATACATTTCAAGTTTGGTTTCACAGACTCAAATCAGTATCAGGATACTGCAATGTGTTTCACAGTTATCTGGCTAATTTACTAATACTGCTTTGTGAAATACCCCATTTCTTGGTTGATGGATTGACTTCCTTACTAAGGAGTATGGAAGTCATTAATATGTGTTGCGCAGAAATTATCCATGCGATATAGAACTGGAATAGCTATGTGCATGTGACCGTGATTCATGCACATGCATGTCAATGAGCAGGGCCTCAACCCCCACCCCTGCTCAGTAGATACCATTTGCTGTGTGTGCCTTTATCGCTTGCTGATGACTGAGTTCAAGCCAAGTCTTTTCAGGGATCAAGGTGTCAGACAGCAAAAAGTAAAATATATGATTTTTAAAAAAAAAAACATGCTCAGTGAGTTCCTGCATTTTAAAATATGCTGGGATGTGGGGGAGTGGAGGGGCTTTCAGTCATTTACTTTCTGTCAGTCATTACTAGGCAGCACTCCTGCTGATGTTTCCTGGCATGCCTCAGCAGAGCCAAAACATCACAAACCACCTTTAATGCTGTGCTCTCTTACCTGTTCTAGTCTTTTGGAGGGTAGTCTACTTTACAGAGGGAGGTCAAGGTCGGCCACAGTGTATTACCCATGAGGCTTGTTTAGGTTCAGGGATGTCACTGTAGAATTGAACCAATGACTTCTCTGGTTGAAGGCCAGTATCTTTTGCCACCAGATAGTTATCCGAGCTCATCCTGTGGAGGTGTGTGAGTTTACTGCCTGATTTGATAGCTGCACTCTAATACATCATATTTGTTAAGACATGAGAACAGATGATTTCCATGCTGATGTATTTATGAAGTTATTAGAAGTCACTACACAGAGTGGCAGATGGATCATGAAGATCCATCCATCCGTCATCAGCCGCTTATCCGAAGTTGGTTTGCGAGTCATACTGGAACCTATCCCAGCACTTATTGGGAGAAAGGTGGGGAAACGCCCTGGGCAGGTCACCATTCCATCGCAGGGCTTGAGCAGTCAGGGTTTCAATGTCGTTCTCAAGACACTGAAACCCTGACTGGGTTACCTAACCCTAACTCTAACAAACATACTCACCTTGCTCACCTTGGCACTATAAAATTAAAAGTTCAGCTGTTCACATCCGTTAACTAATTCTGTGTGTGTCTGTATGTGCACGTAAGCATGTGTACACACAAGTCTGTTCAAGGTAGTTGATCTGGGTGGTTCAACACTGGTTACCATGGTCGTCCACTGGCTGTTTCGAGCAGTCTAAAGTCTTTGTGTGATTGACCTCCAGGTGGCTGACAGCCGTGAGCCTCCAGGACAAGGGACAGGTACCCCATTAGTAACCCCACAACCTCAGAGCCCTGTCCAACTTGGAGGAAGACCCAAAGGATCCCCCCAGAAGGCCAGACTTTCCTCTGAGTAAGTCAGCAACCTTGGCTAGTCCAAAGTAGACCAGATAGAACGTTACATTAACCTCGTGTTGGCGTCGGCACAGTTGACTTATCTGGTATCCCGTGTTTAAGATGTTGCTCCATCCTGGAGTCAGTGTTGGCAATGGATGCTTTCTTGGTGACTTTCCTAGAGCAGGCATCGACCAATACCAGAAAATACCCAGGTTGGGAGGAGGACATTGTCACCACATTCACAGTATGAAAGAGGTGTTGTCTCCAGTCTGTTATTCCTTGGTGTTGAGGGACTTTATCTGTGTCTGGAGTTAAGATGACCAAGGCTCACTGGAGAACACCAGGTAGTTTGCACAACAGCCTCTGAAAAGCTGTGTGATATGAGGTGGCATGGGGACCACCACTAAGAGGATCTTGGTGTACTTTGGGTAGGCTTTGACTGTGTAATTACAGGTTCATTAAGATTAAGATAAAATTTATCATAAGATATAAATATCTATGATAAAATATTACTTCCACAAATCCCTCTGCATATTCTGTCTATGAATATTAGCTGTGAAGGACTTGATGGACCTTTTGTCTCATCACTATAATAGGCATGGCCACAATGGTTCTCAGGTCACTAGCAATGTTAACCGAGTATAGCCTATCCATGACGATCATATCCAGTTTGAATGATGGCAAAATGCTCTCACCCAGTCATATCAAATGTAGGAGGATCACCTAGCTGCTGTTTCCATATAAATCAATTGGAGCTGAGTGAGTGCTGCCTGAGACACAGATTGGGAATGGTGCCAACGGAGAAATGGAGAAATGTCTTGTTCTCTCAGAAGATCTAGTCTGAGTCGAGCTAAAACAAAATACCAAAGAGAAAGTATTAAGAGGTGGTATAGCTCATGAGGAGGAGGAGGGGGGTGTCACCTAGTAATTGCTAGTTCCAACACCAGTTGTTTGGGACAGCAGATGAAAATTAGCCTGATGGCTAGCTCTGGCACTTTTACATTCTAAATGTTCATTAGTATGCACCGTCCCTATAAAGGAGATTATTACTGTTGTTATTATTTTTAATTATTAAAAATGTTCAAAAGAAAGCTAATATTTGTTAATGAAAAATAGATAAATATAACCTACTGGTAGTTATTCTTCTAATTTGTTTTAAGTGACGTGACTTAAAAAAAACAACTGGTGTCTTGTCCAGGGTGTTTCCCTACCATTTGCCCAATGACTAGTGAGATAGGCTTAAGTTTCCGTGTGGCCCCACTTCGGATGAACAGTTAATAATTGACATTTCAATGCTCCATAAACTCATATCTTTGCTTGATCCATCCGTCCATCCATTTTCAACCGCTTATCCGAAATCGGGTCACGGGGGAGCTGGAGCCTATCTCAGTCCTGTTTGGATGAAAGGCGGGGAATCACCCTGGACCGGTCACCATTCCATCTCAGGGATATATCTTTATCATATCTATGCTAGATATGATATGATATTATTTTGCATCTTCTGTCCTCATGGGATATTCACCTGACCTAGTTTCAGTTTCTATATTGTTGCCTTTGGCTATCTAAGCCCCTCAGGCATCCCTGTTGCAGCGAATCTCTAAAGTGTACATTATTGTAGTGCTTTAATCACATAAAAGCAATGGACATCAGGGAGAATAAAAGGCTTAGGATGGGCCAGATGTTGGCCTCTACATGGTCGATTCTCTTAGATTAATAGGTAAATCAGTCTGTAAAGCAAAACCTGAACATAGCACCATAGCAGACCCAAAGTTCAACTGATGCTTTACTCTTGATGTGAGGTCCTTGAGGACATTTTCATGTCATCATCTGTTCCCATGTTGTGGGGGGGGGTAGACATGGACAGAGTTTGGGGGATCAAGGCTGGCTGCCCTTCCTGACTCTCCATGGTGGGTTTGAACCTGCTGACTCTGGCTCATCGCTTCCTTAACTGTGCACTCTACTACTGAGCTACAACAGCCCTGATGCTTTGATATTGATAATTATGTGATACTTTGTTAATCTACCATAGATAAATACATTATTCTTTAAACTGCAGAAAAGCTCTGTTGAAGGCGTTGGAGATTATTTTTCTTGCATGGGGATACATCAGCTGAATGGATACTTACTATTATGGGGTTTGAACCAGGTTCTTATGTTTAGGAGCAATCTCCCTCTCCACCATGAAAGAATATGTTTTATTTGTCATTTTATATACACATTCAATGAAATGTGTTCTCTGCATTCAACCCATCCTATTCTATAGGAGCAGTCAGCACCTCCAGTGGCCAGGGAGCAGTTAGAGGTTCACTGTCTTACTAGAGACACTTTGACATGCTTTCTGCAGGGAATCATAAATTATCTCATTCCCTTACTTGGATTATTGGATATGCATAGAGGCACTTTCTGCAGGAACTGGGATCAAATCACCAATCCTCTGATTACTAGTTAACCGTCCTACCTCCTGAGCTACGCCACCCCTAATACCCTGTTTCCCTTTGTGTTGTAAAGTACACTATCACTATACACTTTGGCTATCAGTCTGGTTAGTGCACAACATAACACATGAAGTACATATGAAATCTAATTGGGATGCTGGGATCAAGCGGTTTATAAGTGTTACAGATGGCCAATTTCACCAGCAATGGACAGATAGGAATCACAAGCGTGAACCACACAGCCACTTTTTGAAGTGGCTGTGTGAAAAGCTTGGACAGTTACTCTGGACTGATCCCTGACAGAGAGAAGAAAGGGCATGCTGACCATCTATGTGGGCACTATTCTCTGTCTATTAAAACATGGGCAAAATCACTCCCGACTGCAAAATTGCACAATTTCATTCTGAATTCCCTCAAACACAAAATCAAAGCCTCTAGCAGTATTGACACCAAAGCAGATGCCCAGAAGACTGAAGCCAAATCATGATGCCATAATATAACGGAATCATTCATTAAATAACCTATTAATTTTGTAATAATAATACAATCATAATAATAATAGAGAGAAAAGGTCTATTTAATGTGTCATGATTAGTCCCCACAATAACAACAACAATAATAATAATAGCAAAAACAATAATGATGATAATATTTATCATTATTATCATTATTATCATCATCATTTATAGGGACATATATTGCATATTAATGAACATTTATAATGTAAAGATGCCAAATTCAGCCATCAGGCTAACTTTAATCTGATAATATAATAATAATAATTATTGTTATTATTATTATCAGGCACAAACAATTTATGTCAGCTGTATGGCAGGGTTATTCCGATTCGGTATCATTCTGATTTACATGTTTGCTAATCTTCAAAGAAATGGAGTAAGCCCTGCTGGATGGTTGGGAATGGTTGCCAACAGTTTCCATATGAAAGTATTGAGCATAAGAATGAAAATATATAATTATTCCTTCTCCCCGGGACTTAAGCCAAGTCAAGTCAATTTTAAATGGTAAATGCCCTTGTTCTTATAGAGCGCTTTTCTAGTCTAGTGAGCAATTAAAGCGCTCTACCATGAATGCCTCACATCTACCAAGCTACTGAAGCAGGATACAAGCCTGCTACGCCTGACTTTACTTGTATAGCCCTCTATCACAAATTTTAAAAAATATATCTCAGTGGGCTTCACACTAACACACTGCCTTGTCTTAAGACCCTCACGTTGGATTAGGAATAGCTCTCTTAAAATCAACCTTTAAAGAGGGAAGAACAAGATAGGAAGAAACCTCAGGGAGAGCAACAGAGGAGGGATCTCTCTCCCAAGATGGTCAGAAATGCAATGGCTGTTGTTTATACAGATAAAAACACAAGTAACACAATGCAACACAGAGAAGATAGCAACATTTTATGGAATTAGAAGATATATGTATAAGGTGCGGCATTGCTCAGTGGGTAGAGTGGTCGCATGGCGATCAGAAGGTGGCAGTTTCGATCCCCAGTCCTGCAGAAAAGTGTGTCGAGGTGTCCTTGAGTAAAACATTGTTCCCCTAATTACTCTGCCATGGGATAGATTTGCAACCTATACTGGGTGTACCCCACCTTTCGCCCAATGAGAACGGAGATAGGCTCCAGTTCTCCTGATTTCCGATAAGCGGTTGTCGATGGATGGGTG
>OMLC01081636.1:0-15000 GCA_900302585.1 Regalecus glesne
TATTGGGTCGATCTTAATTCAAAAATTTTCGAAACCCCCCAACGATATTCACTACCCAGCGCCAAATCCATGATAAGAGAAAACCACGATCTCGCGCAGTTTAGCTCGAGGTATTCAGATCTCAACTGAATAGGTCAGAGCCACCCACCCGCCTGTGATACAATGGCGTGTGTGTAACAATCAATTGTTGACGTCATTTTTTGCAATAAAACAACGACGATGTATTCAGAATCATCCTGAATAGGTTGACCTGGGTGAGATTTCTTAAGTAAAGAGCCTATAGAAAAATATTAAGATTTAAAACTCTGGTACAACATACCTGTGATATATCTCCCATAACTAAGCAAGGACAACAGAAAAAGGTTTCTTTTCCATCTCCACTCTCTCCGCCACATATCGACGAACAACCCTCGTAGAGAGATTCACTGGATCTACCTTGGTATTTTATTCTGGGGCATGGTCTTCCATCCTTTTTTAAACGAAGACGTTGTTCGTGGCTTAAATTATCCCTTTGGGTCGATCTTAATTCAAAAATTTTCGAAACCCCCCAACGATATTCACTACCCAAAGCCAAATCCATGATAAGAGAAAACCACGATCTCGCGCGGTTTAGCTCGAGGTATTCAGATCTCAACTGAATAGGTCAGAGCCACCCACCCGCCTGTGATACAATGGCGTGTGTGTAACAATCAATTGTTGTTGACGTCATTTTTTCGCAATAAAACAACGACGATGTATTCAGAATCATCCTGAATCAACTGAAGAAAAATCCACAAAATATCTTAAATAAAAATTTCAGAGGCAGAAAAAATTTATTGGTATCTCTGGAAAAAACAGGTATTTGTGAATACCTTGAATACCCCCCAGCGCCGCCCCTGGTATACATACATATACTTGCATACATACATACATACATACATATACATACATAAAATACAATACAAAACACACACGTGTGTGTGCGTGTGTGTTTGGCTTTCTTCTTTACTGCTCTGTAACATTGCAAATGTCCCCTTGTGGGACTAACAAAGGGATATCAGATCTTATCTTCCATCCATCCGTTGTGAACCGCTTATACCTAGTCAGGACTTATCTTATCTTATCTCATCTTACCTGCACATGTGGTATTTCTGCCTCCCCGCTGCTGTATAGTGATCCAGAAATTATGCAGAGAATTCCCTGCCTACAGTAATCTCCCCGAATCTCCCCTGAGGGGAGAAAAACCTTAAAATGAGCGCGGCATGTGTGGAATTGCTAACATCCTGACAAGATGTCACCTTGTTTTATCCCGGTATGAACCTCGAAAAGAAACTCCGAGGCTCCATTAATCTTCTACGCTATCTCTCTGCACATCCCAAATGGTCATTACAGTGATAGAACCCATGCTCAGACCATGGGCCTCAAAAGTTTCCAGAAGCTATTCTGATGAAAATCTCAAACCTTTCCAACACTGTGTGAGTTCAAGAAGAGATCATATACTTTTTTATATTGATGAGAGAATTCTAGTGAATTAATCTTGAGTTTTGGGTTAAGTATGAAAATTCTATGCCGAGTTCTGACACTGCCGAGCATTACCTGGCTGATCTATCCAAGCCCTTCAGAAAACCAATTGAGTCCTCAAACAGGCGTTCATTTGTATGCAGCATGGTGAAGCTGGCTTAGCCCGGTGTTTGCTACACAGTGGATCAATCTTATGTTACATTTTTCCAGAGCAGTGAACAAAACTGTTAATGAGAGCCGCTTTCCCGAAGTCATCCAGACTGAGGATATTTCAATCCTCAGCCTGCAGTAAGAAAAAGGTCATTTCACCCAAGTGGGATACTTGTTAACACAATCTAATGGCCTAAAACCTGTAAAATCCAATCTGACCTTTTTTTTATGCACCTGGATCCATCCATCCATCCATCCAGCTATCATCCATTCAATCATAATCTATCCATCCATTGTCAACAGCTTATCCGAGGTCGAATCATGTCATCTTCAGTCTATGCCAGTGCTCATTTGGTGAGGAGACATCTAATACAGATCTCGATTCCTTCTCAGAGCTTGAGCAGTTAGGGGTTCAGTGTCTTGCTCAAGGACACAATTCGACAAGCTTTCTGTAGGGGCTGGGGATCAAACCACCAATCTTTCGATTACTGTACGACCACCCTGACTCCTCGTATATAGTACGGCAGCATGCATCATAGGACACCTTGTCTGAACAGTATGTTCACAGCAGATTAGAGACATCTAGGTAAAGTGACTGTCACTACCGGACAGCACTTCAAAATTGATTGGACCTCTAACTGGGTTCAGATATCTCTTCCTTGTGGAGTCCCAGAGCTCCTCCATCCTTCCAAGTAGGTTGCCGTGCCTCCAGTACAACCAGAAATGATACAGGATGGAAAGAAAGTAAATGAAGTTGAATGAAAAAAGGTAGTTTTGACACCTTCAAATGTATTGTGCTCGACAACAGTTCAATTTTCTCACTGTGAGCACAACTCTCATGGTCATTGGTCACGTCAACCACATTTGACAGCTTCTCGGTATTGAGCTGGAAGATTGATTGGACCCAGATTGTTTCAGACGCTTGTCCACAAGTCCTCTTACAGCGGTTTCCAACTGTGGGGGAAGATATTAGCAAGCTGACTTTTATTTGATCCATCCTTGCATATGCAACTCGCTCTTCAGGGACTGCCGAACCAGCGGCTGCGGGTTCGAACCCGTCACAGGGCACCAGGAAGGGCATTCATCCTTAAGCCCCCTAAGCTCCATCTAAGTTCAGACTGTGACACATAAAACGAACCCCTTTCTATCTTTTCACATGCTATGACGACATGTTTATTTAAGCTAATTGCACCGAAATCCACTTTTAGGCAAACGTGGCTGAAATCCACATGCACCAACGTACAATTCCGGACAGGATCAGCAGAACAAGCACTGGAGGTGATGTACGACCTCATTCTGCATTATTGCTGAAATGGAGACACAATGCAACTTCAGTCAACGCGTGGTATGGACTACAATCAAGGAGCACATATACTGACGCACGTGTTCTAACTCTGAGCTACAGCAGCCCCCTTTAGGCTATGAACTCTAAAACAGGAAAAAGCTAAACACAATGATTCAGTATCCAAATGAGGTCAGATGTTGGGCATGTTTATCAAGCAGAATGCAGAGTGTGGGGGGCTTGAAGCCCTCAGCCGTCCTGATAGGCTCAATGCAGAACACACATTTCAGGGCGGCATAGCTCAGTGGGTAGAACGGTCGTCCGGTAATCGGAAGGTCGCAGGATCGATCCCCGGTCCTGCATACAGCATGTCGAGGTGTCCTTGAGCAAGACACTGAACCCCTAACGGCTCCCCGAGTGCCAAATGTTGGCAGCTCACTGCTCCTATACAATAGGTTGGGTCAAAAATGCAGAGAAATCCAAATTTCCCCTTGTGGGACTGACAAGGGAATCCTTCCTTCCTTCCAGTGTAGCCAAACAAGTGTACAATGACACAACAACGTGTCTTTCTTCCTCCCTTTCTCACGAAGGGGCTCTGTAATATATGAGAGTGTTGTTCAAACAGCAGTTTGATAATGCAGCTCAATGTGATGAACCTCAGCTGGATTCCTGCCAGAATTCAAATGCTTGTTGTTTTGTTGCTACGTAACACAGCAGAGTTACGCCGTGTATGCCTGTCTCAAATCATCTTTTGGGAACCGACATAGTGATCCAGAGGAGGGAAATATGCATTTTATTTTGTTATCTTGTTGCTGTCATGGGAGCACCACCTCTCTCAACTTCCACTTCCACTTCCACTGCTGTGTGTGGATTTGGTTCTCCATCCACACAGACAGAGATTAGACAATTAGCACATGTTGATTAAAGGGCAATTTGTTCAGGGTCAGCTGCTGAGAGCACATCTAGTAGTTTCATCTATATTTATTCCTTTGTCATTCTACATGCATACAACAAAATGTGACCCCTGCATTGAACTCGTCCTATTGTACTGGAGCAGCAAGCAGCAGTGGGGGTGTGGTAGCTCAGTGGTAGAGTGAGCACTTCAGGAACTGACTCAAAAGGTTCAAACCCAGTGCATGGGGTCAGGGGGGTCATCCAGCCTCACTCTCCTGAGCTCTTTTTAAGCACAACATGGTGACTAATCATGACACTTGAAACGGACCAACTCCAGTTCTTTTACCTACTACCTTGCTCAGAGGCACAGGCGGGAGTATTTCTAAAAAAAAAAGGTTTCTCAAATAGTTCATCTGACTTTGGCTAGAGTGTGGTGGCCACTCATTCTTAGGACAAGTGCCAATTTTGAACGGTTATAATTCATATAATTCAGATCTCGCCCATGTTTGCTTGCATGCTATGTTCTCCCTATCGTCGCTTGGTTTCCTTGACAACGTTACCCACACACCATAGCCGGGTGATGACGTTCCTTTTCTGCGACGAAGTGTTTTGGTTGTGAATGACGAGAATGAATCGAGAGAGTTCTCCTCGGTCTTCGTCACAAGTTAATCTCCATCCCCTGTAACGCTACTCCTTCAAGACTACTTGTATGGTGGTAGTTGTTCTATTAATTGAGTTTCAGTGCTCTGCCCTCATGCTACAACATTTACCTGAACTTCAGAGAAGCCGGTCTAGGTCACTACAAGTCACTTGCAAACCAAATGCTTCCCCTCTCTCCCCCAAGGTGACGGATGAAACGGGCATCTCATAATGATCTTAACACACAAGCCAGATGTCCGTAGGACCGAGGAAGCCAGACGCTAGGTCTTGTTCAACGGCGGCTTCCTCCGTCTGAAGGGAGGCACCGACTGCCGTGATACACGCGGGAAATCTAATTTGCGGGAAAAGTCACATCTATCAAGCCGTCTGATCGCTGTGGTGACAACATTCGTTAGAATACCAAGGGAGCTGTCCGCCGCTACCCACCCTAACCCTGCCTCCACCGGCAGGCATTAGTGTCTGCGGCTGCAGCGGCCAATTACTCAGCCATTGTGTGTGTGTGTTTGTGTGTCTGTGCTAAAGTTGTATTCATTCTTTTATTATTTCTGCAAGGGAAATCTGTACAGATGAGCGCCTCTATCTGTCCGTCTGTCTCTGTGAAGCTGCTGCATTCGGCCCCGCCTTTCTTAGGTCACATGACGCTGCCGTCTCTCTCTCTCTCTCTCTCTCTCTCTCTCTCTCTCTCTCTCTCTCTCTCTCTCTCTCTCTCTCCCTCTCTCCCTCCCCCCCTCTCTCTGTCTCTCTCTCTCTCTCACTGCCTCCTCACAGTCGTGGATGAGCTCAACAGGGGGACAGATTGCGCCTCTCTCGCTGGAAAGATGTCGGATTTTCATCGCTGTCCCCCGCTCACAAATTAGTTGCGGGACAGGTCGAAAGTTGGGATTGCTTCAAGGTAATTTGTCTCTCACAGACGTGCCCGGCTTTAGTTTAGTTTTTGGTAAAGTGGACGCCCGTCTTCGCTTCTAATTCTCCCGCTGCTGTGATTTACTTGGAGGATGGAGCGTTTGTAAATGTGAAGGTTGGCACCAGAGGATCCACAAGGTAGGCAGCCAATTAAAGCAAAGGGAATAAAACCTCGAGGCGGTGATAGTCTGGCAGACGTGTATTCTACAAACTCTTTTTAATTTTGAGGCCATGTTTAAAGTAACGGAGCATGGGATGGATTGGCGTGTCTGTTTCACACGTTGTGTTGTACAGTGGCAACAGGACGAAGGCAGGCGCTGCCGTTATCCGCATGTAGAGATGGAGACACCAGCTGATAATTAGCCGTGGTTTAAACGTAGCCTCCAGGTTAGCCGACCAAAAAAAACCCTGTCGTCTTGTGGATGGTAGCAGGAGCTGGGTATGTTAGGAGTGCCGTGATTAAGGCTTTTTTTGTTATTATCTGTATTCCGGAATACCGATGCTGTTGGTCTCTCATCGTACTTGTGAGACAGCAGGAGCGGTCCTCAAATGCCTTTTCTGTGGTCGCCACGGTCCTCGACATGTGTATGGATCTCCTATAGGACGCCGTGGTGGTTTCTGCCCTGTGTCAGCTCACACGATCCCATTTTATGTTAGATTGAATGGATGTCGTAGTCGGATGACTCGGTGGTGAATCCTATAGGTTATATATGGGACTGTCTTTTCTATGCAGTTCAGCAGCTGACAATTGCCAAAAGACAAAGACGACTGGCGTTTGTAGTCCTGACTCCAACTTGTAACAGGGGTGGGGGGGTATTCTGAGGAGGAGGTTGTGTGTTGGTGACCAAGGTCCAACATATTCCCCCTGAAGCCATACCGATTCAAATGGCACTCATTTTAAAATGTGGATTATGTAATGAAATGGTTGTTTTTGGAAGTTGTTTGGATTCAGATAGGAGGGCCTCTAATATTCCCACATGGAAATAAATCTGCGCCTGGCTCTGATTTAATCTCGATTCCCACTCCTGGTGCTCATCTCAGTAAGAGCAGAACGTCTGGTCCCCTGAAGTGAGGCTCACTTTGCACTTCTCTCCAACGCGCGTGTGTGTGTGTGTATCTGGTCACTGGCTGATCTCCATCTGCAGTGCACTACCGGGGTGAGTGCATTTGCAAGACGATCCAAACAAGTGCGACATCGACACGGGTTCTGTTACAGTGACATATGGGCTGCTTATCCCACTCTTTGATAACGACCCAAATCATACGTGCTTTATTGGGGACTGAAGGCCTGGATGGATGGATGTGCCCCGAAAGGCCGTGATTCTGTTTTCCGGTAGAGTTTTAATGATGCGAGCTGCTCGTGTGGAATATGTTCACGCATGGCAGACAGAACCAACACTGACGTCTTGTGAAACACTCTTTCTCTTGCAGAATGTTGGTGGATTCAGGACCGCCCCCAACAGACCTGCCTGTTTTGCTGATGCTATCAACCAGCGTTGCTCCATTTTTTCTCTCTCCTCTGCTCATCGCCATGGAAGGATGCTGAGTGAAAAGCCCCGAGCAAGGCTCCCAGTGACCCGCCACAGAACATTGGCATGAGCACGAAGATTAAAGCTGATGTTTCATTTCAAATAAAACCCTGCACACACTAACTGGCACCAGAAGGAGCTGTTCCATAATTACACAAATTAGACCAAGTGTGCCCAATGGATATGCGAGTCTCTGTCATGTCCCTCTAAATAGCGATGGCAGACAGGACCTTTAACCGCTTCCAACTATTTCGGTGCTGAGACGGAGAGGTTCAGCCATTGGCCTGGATAGTGCGAAGTGATGATATTCGCCCCGGGAGATTAGTGTTGGCCCGAGCTCGTCACTATGCAATTTCATTATCATATGTAGCCTTTTATTTTACGATGCATCAGCTCATAGAAGTATATATGTGTGGGCAGTCAGTTCCATGCCTACTCTATTACAGTCAACCCAGCACACGTCTCGCCTGAGCCAAAGCTGTATTCATCCCTACTCAGTCCAGGCCCTAAGTAACCCTTCTGCCGACACACATCTTGTGCTTGCACCATGATTTTGCAGATCCGGCATGGTGCCCATATCCTATGGGTTGGGCTGCTTGTTTGCTGCATGGCAGACGCTGGCACTTGTCTAGAGTTCACAGGTGCGGAGGGACAGTGGGCCAGGTTCCCGGTGTGGAACGCCTGCTGCGAGAGCGAGATGAGCTTCAATATGAAGACCAAGAGTTCCCACGGGCTGCTGGTCTACTTCGACGACGAGGGATTCTGTGACTTTTTAGAGCTTCTCCTGCAAAACGGCAAGCTCGGCCTCCGCTTCTCCATCTTCTGCGCTGAGCCAGCGACGGTTTTGTCGGATACGGCGGTGAACGACAGCCAGTGGCACACGGTCACGCTAAGGAGGAACTTTAAGAACACGACCCTGGTGGTGGACGACGAGGTCAAGTGGGTGGAGGTGAAGTCGAAAAGACGGGACATGACTGTCTTCAGCCATTTGTTTTTGGGCGGAATACCACCGGAATTACGATCCGTGGCCTTGCGGCTCACGTCGGCTGCAGTGAAGGACCAGATGCCTTTCACTGGATGGATAACGGACATAAAGGTCAACAAGACGGAGTCGGCCATGATCAACAGCAACGGGGTCTTGAGCAACCTCTGCGGAGCAGCCGACGTGTGCTTGAATGGAGGAGTCTGCAGCCTGGTCAACGACAAGCCGACATGTGACTGCTCCAAGACGGGGTTTCAAGGAACAGACTGCAGTGAAGGTAAGACCTCTGAATTCCTCTGCTGAACCACAGCCTTTCCTTTGGTAACTCAACAGTGCATGCAGCAGCCACGGTGGTGAAATAACACAACCTCTCCCTCTACAGTATCCGCCTCGAGCTTTGCAGCGTGTGTCGATGTGGGGTTCTGTGTCATGGATGTGGAATGGTTGTTTATCGGGAGTGAATCTCCTGCAAGGCCTCATTAGCCAAAAGATATACAGGTGTTCCTCATCCCCGAAGGCGTCTCCCATTCATCTGGATAAGATCCCGTGGGCCTAGTTGACCTTTCAAACACCATCTCCAATGACTGAGCGCAAATACCATAAACAGGAGTCGTCATCCGAGAGTCGTGTGGGGCAAACGTACATTAAACTATGGAAAACACCGGGCGACATTAAAAACCCCGGCTCGTTAAGTGAAGCATCTACGGCGTAGACGACGTCACAAAGGGTCACAGATTGCAGATTGCAGATGCGAAGGTATAGGATAAGATATTCCCTTGTTAGTCTCACAAGGGGACATTTGCAGTGATACAGGCAGCAAAGCAGAAGAGAGGCATGAAGACACGGTGATGAGGAGGGAGAACCTGGCTGTTTTGTGCTATGCTCCCATACTTTAGCTCCATCTTGGATTGTCAAGCAGGCCTGTATGCTTTCAAAGCTCCTAATGAAAAAAAACATAAAATGCTCTGTTAGGTCATTTTAGTTGGATTAAAATAAATCACATCAAGTGTGTGGATGAAGGCATCGGGTGATGAATATCAGCCTGGAGCCTCACTGCTCACTGAAAACCATGAGCCCAGTTGCTTTGGGCATTGTTGCTCCCGCAATAATTTAAGTTTTGTAAAGCTGGAAAATGAAAGAAAGATGGTCTGGTTAGTTGCACAGCTTGAGCTCCATATTCTTGTGTCACATAACAAATATTTGGAAAAATAGGATTAGGAGTTCTAGTGGCTCCTCCCCCATAGTATCACTGACCCTTCAACATCTGTGAATGAACACATGTCTTGTCCTTCTCTTGGTCAGAGTGGAGTTGTGCGTGATTCTCATCATCTGCTATGGCAGTCTTACTTGTTCTGACTTGCGAGGTTCGATGTGTCATGATGCACTGGATTGAAAGTGGATTTTAATCAACTCCATATGCTGTCTACTAGCGGTGGAATGGCTCAGGGGGTAGGGTGGTCGTCTGGTGGCCAGGGGATTGGTGGTTTGAGCCCCGGTTCTTTCAGAGAGCATGTCGAGGTGTCTTTGAGCAAGACACTGAACCCCTAACTGCTCAAGCCATGTGATGGACTTGTGACCTGTCCAGGGGGTTTCTCCACCTTCATCCGATGAGCACTGGGATAGGCTCCAGTGACCTGACTTCAGATAAGCTGTTGATGGATGATTGGATGGATGAAATTATGATGCATAAAGGATGAGTTCAATGATATTTCAGTGGATTTGACCAAGATATCACTAAGTACATGATAGTCTTATTGCTGATGGGTCTCCTTATTCATCAAACCCACATTGGACGTGCATTCAGAATATGCCAGGGCAGACTGGTGTCATCCCTATAGACATAATATGGATTCATGTGAATATGGATTCCATCCATATCCCTATGAATCCATCCTATGACATCATTCTTATAGACCATGAAGAAGAATGGGCCACCAGAGGTGATGCTCAAGCTGTTCCTGGCGTCATGTATCCACTACATGTGGAATCCAGTGGGCGTTAGACATTAAAGAGCTCAGGGCCTGAAGATGTGTCAACCTGATCAGATTGCTGTTTTCCAGCATCAAGTAAACACAATGGAATTAGTAGCTGTGATAGCAGCGAGTCTCTGCTTGACCTTCTGCAATCCAACCTGGTCAAACTGAACGGTGATGCCGTCCCGTTTTCTACTCATGAAGCTATTGAAGTCCTCTGGGCTGGCTGCTCACTTGCTCAGGCTTGTCCATGTCAATATTCTGTACTTGCTCATAGACTCACAGGCAAAAAGGACGAGTAAATCTGAGTTTACAGACACGATCAATAATATTAATTTAAAAACAACCCGCTGTGAACTCCCCAACCTATAACATGAGACACCTTGGATCTGATACAGGGAAGCTTTCATTGCACTGTTGGAGTGTCACACACAGAGACATCGACGGAAGATTCAGTTCCGGAGACCGACTCTCCCTGATGCTGCCGTCATGTCTGAAATGCGGGGATGGAGGATGACAATAGACTCCGAAATGGAGCTTCATCTGAACCGTATCCTCAAGGTCTACATCCGCTGTAGGCGGTTTGTGCTCTGAAAAAGGTCCTACCTCATGTGACACGTCAAACCACAGAGCAGAAAACACATCTAGCTCGACACCAAGCATCAGAACAGCCTCTTTCTTCCCATTCCAGTCGAGGGTATTTGCATAACCCAAAAATTAAAGCTAGAGACTCGGAGGGGTTTAGAATCACACAGCAAAAGAACGGGTAGATGTAGTTAAAATGCGACTGAGAGCACCTTCGATTTAGATGAGGGCAAAACTTAACAGAATGAAGCTTTTTTTTAGGGAAGAAATGGGGCAAACCACTGCAACAGCATCAGGGAGGTGTCCCTTTTCTAGGAGGGGTATGTCTCCGGTCGTTGCCAAATGGAGAATTTAGTGGGGCTGGAGATTTGGGAATAAAACCCTTAAGGGCTGCACTTAATAATGAGGAAAGATGGTATGCTGGGGTAGCACTGTATACAGAAGTGTTTGGAGCCCCGCCCCCTCCTAAACTTAACCACAGAGCAGGCCCATTCATGCAGCATCAGCAACCAAGTGCAACAGAGCCCTGTAACAAACAGAAATAGTGGTCCCCTAGACCCAGTGTGCAGACCCAGACACGTCATTCACACAGACAGAGACCGCAGAGTGAGGATGATGCATAGCTTGAGCTATCACAAATGGTGAAGCAGCAGTCGGTCACATAAGACAAAACTGAAGTCAGACAAGAGTCTCCACAAGGGCCGGAGCCAGTGAGGATGCACTGCGGACAGAACCCCCCCCCCTTCCCTCTGCAGCATCACCTGTGTGCGGCACCAGTCTCAGTATTAAAAACGAGAGGGGGCCAAAGAGAAGCCTGGCACATGGGAGGGGGGCAGACTGGTATGCTCCCAACAGTCCTGTGGAGAGAGATGTGGATGGTTAAGCTAGACGTATGGTCCGAGTTTGGTGCGTGCTCAGCATTGGTATTGACGCCCATCTACAATCGGTATTAGCTGCGCGTATGGCTCAGCAGACACAGTGGATGTGGCGTTGAGAGTTTGGAGATGTGAGCGTCTTTCAGACGGCTAGCTGGGTCACTTAGGTGCCGCTGTGCAGCAGTGTTTACGTAGACCCAAAGAAAAGATCGTCACGGCCCTGAGAGCGGCATGAACGCTCTCAGAGTGTGTGTGTGTGTGTGTGCATGGGGGGGGTTGTCAGGCAAGTCCTTGAGTTTAGTGCTGACTAGCTAAGACTGCACTGAGGCTGTAAACCTCCAGCAGAAGACATGTTAGAGGGACACACTGGAGTTTTTACATGTTTTAGTCCTTAGCTATAAATAGCGTCTGCCTCACATTACTCCCAACCCTTTTCCAGAGTATACCCTTGCATTTGATATAGTCTAATGCATGGGTCCTACCTGTGGGTGGTAGGCCTCAGTGGGTGGAGCAGTTATCTGGCAATCAGGAGGTTACAGGTTTGATACTGGCACCTGTAGAGAAGTGTGTCAAAGTGTCCTTGAGCAAGACACTTTGCCTGATGCTCTAGCCCTGTGACGGACGGCTACCTGTCCAGGGTGTTTCCCTGGCTTTTGACCAATGAGCACTGACATACCCTCCAGGTCCCCCGCGACTCGACTTCGGATAAGCAATTTTCGATGGATGGATGAATGGATGGATGATGAATGGATAGATGGATGGATGGGTGTGTCCTGCCTACCTTAGAGCCATTAGAGGTCTGTTATTCATGCCACGACTAGTTCCCACGTCGTGGGGGTGGAGCTTGGGAGATTAAAGCCGGATGTCCTTCCTGACGCCCTGCTGTTGGTTCGAACCCTCAGCCTCTGGGCGGTCCGTTCCCAAAGTGCGCACTCTAACACTGAGCTACTGCGGCCATCTTGAGATGGGAAATCTGTATCATTTAAAATCCTGTCATCTTTTTTTTTGTGAACGTCCCAGGTGGTGGATTCGTTTTGCTCGGACCTCTATGATTTGAAAGCCATCTGCCGAACAACAACCTCTGTAATGCAAGCAGTTACCAAATTCACATTATCCCTTTCACAACATCCATGTTTGATTATTGTTGAGCCCTTGGATTTGATTATATGACCGCATAGCTCATGGATCTAATGTGTCAGCAGCCAGCTAGTACAACTCTGATGTCTGCATGGTTTGAAAAACACCACCCAGAGGACTGCTCACGACTGGATCGTATTGGGCTTTCAATTGCATCGTCCTGTAATGATGGCATGATTTTGACAAACGATATTGTTATCAAAGTTTTCACTGTGATGGATTACCTGTCTTAATTAAGGAAGTGACTCTGTTCAAGGAGCCTCATGCATTTGTCAATGTACATGCATACAGCAGAATATGTCCTCTGCATTTAACCAATCCTATTCTACTGGGGCAGTAAGGATCTGCAGGGCCAGGGGGCCAACTCCAGTTCTTTTTCCTATTGCCTTGTTCAGGGGCATATGCAGGAGTATTAACCTCGACATGTATGTCTTTTGATGGTGGGAGGACACCGGAGATCCTGTGGAAACCCATACAGGCATGGGGAGAGCATGCAAAGTCCACACAGAAAGGACCTGGGATGGGATTTGAACCCAGGACCTTTATTGCTGTGAAGCAACAGGGCTGACTGCCTCATACAGTTCTTTCTAGAGCAGAGGTATCACAAAGTGCTCCAGGAAGGAAATAATATCTTAAGTGAGTTTCAAGACTCTGCAAGTTGATTTTTCAAACCACTCTGTAATGGAAGGAAACCAGTAGCTCCCAGTATAATGATAGTAATAATAATAATAATTATTCCACAAAAAGAGGTGAATCTGTTCAGCTGGATCAGAAGTTTATTTAGAAACGTTTCGTCACTCACCCGGTGACTTCTTCAGTCATAATAATAATAATAATAATAATTATTATTATGATTATAATAATAAATAGTTCTTTTATCATTCCTGCAAGGGGAAATTTGCAATTCTCTTCACATGACCCATCCTATTATATAGGGGCAGGGAGCTCACCATGTGGTAGTTGTGGAGCCATTAGTGGTTCCTTGTCTTGTCAAGGACACCTCAACATGCTTTCTGTGATCAAGCCTACAACCTTCCGATCACCAGACGACTACTCTACCCATTGTGCTATGCTGCCCCTATGGGCATTAGGAATGTTAGTATGATAGGAAAACCACACTGAACCTTCTGAAGCATGAGCTCCCAGTTTGGAACATGGATGACCGTCATGCCGCGGTAGCTCAGTGGAAGGGAATTGTGTGTGCTTCGGGAATTGAGGAGCCAGATGTTGCAGGTTCAGATTCACAGCAGGGCATCAGAAAGGGCATCTGGCCTTAATCCCCCAAGCTTCGTCTTAGTCCGTGTCCACCTCTATGATGTGGGGACTAATTGATAACCCAGCAAAGGAGCGAGGGTAACCCTCAATCAACATCCAGCAGCTCCACCATCAGCCTCTGTTGCATTTTAACAAGTACATGTCCTTCTCTACACCCACAATATAGGCATGCAAGCTTTTTTTTAACCATCCAGTAAGGTGTTCAGTCTTTTATTAGCTGTCGCTTCATAGCGAAGTAGAACGGAGCATTGCAAAATCTCATTGAGTCAAAGCCTTTGGTTATGGGCCTCACCCCCCCCCATAGCCTTTGCACCCTGCATGGCATTGAAGAGCAGCTGAGCCTTGGTATAATAGGACAGGCTTAGATTACTATTCCCCCCAGGAAAAGCCATTTTGTTAGGAATGATCAGTCCATACATACTAAAGCATCCCCGGTTTTATTTGGCCATAAGGCTGGCTGTGTTGCCAGCGGTATGGATTTTGTCATCAGATGGTGAAGGGCTATTAGAATAGCTACCGCTGTGTCCTCGCCAGCTGTACAAGGAAACGGCGAGGTTCAGGAGCAAGTCATCTGCATTCTGCTGTTACGCAACACGAAGGGAAGAGTGGATGTCTTTCCCTTGCAGGTGCCGTCAGTGCCACTTGCTCTTTTGCGATCCTGTGGGGTGGCAAGGGTTTATATAATGGTTGTGGGTTTTTTTTTAGATTCCTTTATCTGTCCCACAAGAGGAAATCTGCAAGTCTCTGTATTTTAACCCATCCAATCGTATAGGAGTCGTGAGCTCCAGGACATCTGGACATACTTTCTGCAGGTCCAGGGTTTGAACCTGCAACCTTCCCATCGCCAGGCGACTGCTCTACCTACTGAGCTATGCTGCCCCTTAAAGCGTATTACCGGGAGTTGATTTGGGTGGCATAGCTCAGGAGGTAGGACGGTCATCTAGGAAGTGGAAGATCGGTGGTTCGATCCCAGGTTCCTCCAGAAAGCGTGTTATTGTCCTTGAGCAGGACACTGAACCCCCGACTGAGTCCTGAGATGGGATGATGACCCGTCCAGGGTGTCTTTCCACCCCTCACTCGATGAGCGCTGGGATATGCTCCAGCATGACCATTTACATTTACTCTTAAAAAATCTGTTCCTTAGATAACAAACTGCTACAGACGACACGTTAACGAGGTAAAGATGAAGTGCTCCTAACTTTTAAAACCACTTTCAAAGATAAATATGCAGCGAAAGCCCGCTTTCCATGAAATA
>OMLC01081637.1:0-15120 GCA_900302585.1 Regalecus glesne
CTCTTAAGTGACTCATGATGGAAGTCGTTTCAACGAGAAAGAATCCCTAATCCCTAATCCCTAATTCGGTTATAGTTAGTGGCATGATCGGTACAGAAGCTGATGAAGAACTATACGACTTTTATAAGCAATATGGTTCCATTCAAAGGATAATCCCAGTAGATTCCTTGGAGTTAGAGTTAGGCAGGCAGGTTATTGTAGAGTATGTGTACGGTACAGCTATGCAATTACTCTCACCCTTGCTGCCGTGAGAAAGGCATTAATATACTGCAGTGTAATTTTCGATATACAGGAAAAAAGAGCTTCCCAATGTGTAAGATATGCAGCTGCTCTAGCAAAACTGGTGAAAAAGGTTGCACACGTTGTTATGCATCACCCGCTGAAAATTTTGACCTCACATGCCACAGTGGCATTTGTGACCTCGTCAGCATTTACTCCTAACATCAAAAAGGGAAAACAAGATTTTGAAAATATGAACTCAGCTACATTTGACATTTGTATATGATGGCATTAACATGGCAGATCAGATGTAGGAAGGAGAACCCCATTGTTGCATAGCAGTCACACAAGAATTATGCAAAGTTAGGAAAGATTTAAGTGAGGAACCATTGACAGAAGCAGAGGAAAACCTGTATACGAATGGATGCTGTTTCAGACATCCTGAAAAGGGGTTACAAGCAGGGTTTGCAGTAGTCAGGCTAGAACAACAAGGAGAGCAACAGACGGTAATCACAGAACAAATGACCGGAAGTGTCTCAGCACAGAGGGCAGAACTAGGGGCAATCATACCAGTCTTAGAACTATCAAAAGATAAAAAGGTAAATATCTACACAGACTCAGCCTATGCGTACAATGCAATCCACAGGGACTTATCGGAATGGATGCAGTCAGGATTCATCACAAGTGGAGGAAAAAGCATGGCACATGAGAGTATGATGAGGAAACTAGCAGAAGCAATACAACGACCAAAGAGAGTAGCCAAAGTGAAAGTCAAGGCACATAACAACCTAGATACCCTTGAGGCTGAGGGTAATTATGCAGCCGATCAGGCATGTAAAACGAGCAGCTGGTTATACTGTAAATATGATGATGGTAACCACTGAAAAACAAACGTGCGACACCTGCCTTCTTTTTCGTGCAGGCGATTATGTGTGCTTCAATAATACTGTGGGTGATGGCCCCTTGCTCACCCAGGGTTCAATAGATTGGTGTAAGTACCTATAGTAGACCTCAATCACACACATAAGTCCTCCAGTGGACCACGCCCAGAGGAAACATGTTTTGGTTCTGGGGGCTACAGCATACACATCAAGCTCCCTCAGAGCAGGAGAGGGGTATTTGCAATTTATTCGCCTAATTCTGCCATTTACTATACTCTCTGACTCTTTGTCCGCCCTTACGAGGCTGAAAGGCGACTTATCTGTTCTACAAAAAGCTTTCAAAGAAAATAACCCCACTTACATTGACAGTATTGGGGTTCCTCAAGGGGTACCAGATAGATACAAACTGGTGGGTCAGATCGCCTTTGGCTGGGAGAGGTTTCCCATCTTCTTAGCCGTCTTCCCGGTAACTGTCAATAAGAATGTGGATCGTATCAACTACATTCACTACAATATGTTGAAATTAACAAACGCCATTGACGCGGCCATATCTGGACTTGCAGAAAAACTAGCCCCGATTTCCCTTATGGCAATACAGAACCATATGGCACTGGACCAACTGTTGGCGTAAAAAGGCAGAGTATGTGTCATGTTTGGACAAGAAGGTTGCATGGCCATCCTTAATAACACAGCCCCGGCTCTGTCACTAGGGTGCTTGCTGAGTTAAGGGCATTATCAGCTACAGTGCACGAACACTCAGGGTTTGATAATCTGCTGGAAGACTGGCTCAACTGCACCTTTGGCCAATATAGGATTGTCATACTCTCTATGCTTATTTCTGTATTGGTATTTATGTTTGCTTTAGCTTTTTGTGGTTGTTGTTGTATTCCCTTTGCCCGCTCTCTGATAGAGCATACAATAGCCACCATGGTATCCATGAAAGAGACTGCCCCTCCCCCGTATCAAATGTGCATTCTTTTGAATGAACAATGTTCACTTTGGTTAATAACGAAGCGGAGCATATAGTTGGTGGTGTTGGTGAACGTGCCGACAGCGTGATATGGTTTTAAGGGTATTATGATGTTGAACTCAAATAGTTGAGTTCAAAAGGGGGAATTTTTGGAATAATACAGATTACACTTATTTTCAGTGGCATAGGTGACCTCATGATTAAGTTTTTATTTTTTTTATTTTACCTCGCCGGTAGAGTGAGGCTAGCAAATAGGATATACTGACGGGGCGGGTGGAAATAAACAAAATGAAGCAATTACACCATACAGTGCCGCCAAAAGTCAGGTGTGACCGCCGGAGTGATGACTCAGGTGTGATTGCCGGCGTCACAAATCTCTGTCACAACTCTAATTTAATCGCCATCAAGACTCAGGTCTGGCCGTTGGCGTCACGACTCAGGCCTGACCGTCGGCGTCAGGACTCAGGTGTGACCACCGCCATCACGACTCAGATCTAATCGCCATCACTACATCAGACTGTGGACTGACTCGGTTAGGGCTTGACACACTGACCCAGAATTCTGTAACTGTTTATTGTTGCCTTAAAAGATTCCCTAAACCATTTGAACTAAACTCTGTCGTGGGCTTGTTCTTATTCATATTTGATTCTTAAACATTCAATTGAACAGCGCAACTCACCCCCTAGGGGGTGAGAGACTTATCTCCTGAGAGGACCGGGAAACGTCTCCAGCAACAACAGTTGCTACACCCTGATTGTTCTCACTGCAAGCGGAAGGGACATTACAACAAATCCCAAATTAAAACTTTTAAATATCTATCCATCTATCCACTGCTTATCAGCCATTATTGTTTGTAGTGTGGGGGCCCCACAGGGAACAGTCCTGGCTCCTTTCCTCTTCACCTTCAACACTGCAGACTTCTCTCATAACTCATCCACCTGCCAACTACAGAAGTTGTCTGTTGACTCTGCTATCGTCAGCCTCATCACAGATGGAGATGACGGAGTAAAGAGAGCTAAATCAGGACTTTGTGGCCTAGTGCCAGCAGAACCACCTCCAGAGCAATGTGGGTAAAACCAAAAAATTGGTGGTGGATTTTTGCAGGGGCACACACTCCTCTCTGGCACTAGTGAACATCCAGGGGGCGGATATTGATCCGACGACATCTTACAAGTAGATGGGTGTGCAACTCAACAATAACCTGGAATAAACTGATCACTCGAGAGTGCTGTACAAAAAGGGCCAGAGTATACTGTATCTGCTAAATTTACACGTCTTTTGGAGTGGAGGGAGCACTCCTAATGGTGGTGGCACCAGCCATTATCTATGGAGTGGTGTGGAGTGATGTGCTGGGCCAGTAGCATCTCAGCTGCGGATAGGATGAGACTTGATAAACTGGTCAAGAGAGCTAGATCTACCCTGGGATGCCCCCTCAAAACTGTGAAGGTAGTTGGACAAGGGAGGACGGTGGCTAAGCTGTCATCCATGATGGGTATTGGTTCTCACCCCATGCAAGACTACATTGCTACACTAGAGAGCTCCATCAGTGGCAGGTTACTCCATCCAAGGTGTTTGAAGGAATGTTTCCATAGGTATTTGCTTCACGCAGCTTTCAGACTATATTATAAGTACTGCTTCCCCAATAGAACAAATTCAATAAATGAACAACCAGATCACATACCATTAAATTAAAATTTGGTGTATTTCGTGTTCTTACTGAATATTGTTTATATTGCATTGTATATATTTCCCACTTGCTTAATTTGCTGTTACATATTGTGGTTTAGATTTGATGACTCTCTTACTATGCTTTCCACTTCGCTGCTGTAACTGCACTTTCCCCATGTCTGACTAATTCAGGAATATCTTATCTTATGTTATCTGATCTGATCTTATCTCATCTTATAAATAAATGATCCCCTTATCAGTCCCGCAAGGGGAAGTTTAGATTTATCTGCATTTTTGACCCAACCTGTTGTATAGCAGCAGTGAGCTGCCAATATATGGTGCTCGGGGAGCAGTTACAGGTTAAGTGTCTTGTTCAAGGACAACTCGTCATGCTGTATGCAGGACCGGGGATCGATCCTGCAACCTTGCGATTGCCAGACGACTGCTCAACCCACTGAGCTATGCCGCCCCATATCTAATCTCATCTTATCTCATCTTATCTCATCTTATCTCATCTTATCTCATCTCATCTTATCTTATCTCATTGTCAACCACTAATCCAAAATCAGGTTGGAGGGGAACTGGAGCCTGTCTAGGCGCTCATTGGGTGAAAGGCGAGAAAAGACCCTGGGCAGGTTGCCAGTCCTTCACAGGCAGAGCAGCGAGGGGAACAGTGCTATTTTCAAGGACGGTTCCATAAGCTTCTTTGCAGTTGTGTGGATCAAACCTGCAGGCTTCCAATTGCTCGACTACCGCTCTACCCACTGAGTGATCCCCTCCCTCTTTTAAATATCAAAAAGATAAAACATTGTTACATTCACATCACATCACAATCAAAAACATATAAACTCAGCCGGAAGAGCAAATTTCCCCCTGTGGGGACACTGAACTCCTAACTGCTCCCCCAGTGCCATGGTGGTAGCTCACTGCCTCTATATAATAGGATGGCTTATGGGTTGCAGAGAACTCCAAATTTTCCCTTGTGGGACTAATAAGGGAATCTATCTATTTGTTTAACTCCCCTGCTGGATATATGGAAACTCACCTATTATCTTACATTCATCACATCAGATGTTGCTCGGGCAAAATGTGTCAGTGCAGTAACAGAAACTTGGGGAGGAAAACATGCTATGGACAATGGGTCCTTTGTGGCTATGTTTAAGAGATGACTATAATGACACAGAACAATTATAGCTCTTTATGGGAGTGACAGGCACTCATTTGGGGTTAATCCTGTATTGCTGCACCTGGCTAGTGACATCATTGCCACATCAGGGAGCCGTTCATGTACACATGTGCATGTGTTTTTTTCTGAATATGTGCATGTGTAAAAATATTATGTGAAAACATATATGTGTGAGTGTGTGTGTACACATGCACGCACACACATGCACGCACATTCGCACTAACAAAGACACGCTTGCTCACACACACACTCTCTCTCTCTCTCTCTCTCTCTCTCTCACACACACACACACACACACACACACACACACACACACACACAGACACGTACAGTCTCAAAAGGTGCTCTGACCACAAAGGAATGCACTCTACTAGAGGACAATAGAAAGGAAAAAAGGGGCAACTTGGTAAACCAGGGCCATTCCTCATTTGCTCCTGCAAAACTTTCCTATAAGATGCCTCCCAAACAAAAAAGCCTGTGGCTTTATCAGGATTTATGAGCTGAATTATCATTGAAATATAAGACATTTGTTAGGTCTGAGGGAGGGAGGAAGAGTGAGATAGAGGAGGAGACTGAAAGAAAGAAGAAGTTGTTTGAAAGAGTTGGAGCAAAAGAGAAAGAGACAGAAAATTTGAGTGAGCTGAATGGACGGATAGATAGATCTTGGTCAAGGACATCTCAACAGGCTTTGTGCAGGACCGAGTATTGAACCGGCAGCCATCCGAACACCAGATGACCACTCTACCCACTGAGCTATGCCACTCCAAAGTAGTCAAACCAAATTCTAACTGCTACTATAAATTCAAAAGCATCTCTGTCAGGGATTTGACTCCTGTGGAGTTAGCACTGGATTCTTCATGGTTTGGGGATGGGGTTGATGTATATGCTAAAGGGGTGGGGGTGTTCTTTCCTATAGCAGTTTGTGTTGATTTTTTTCTTTCCTCTTTTTCTACTTCTTTTCTCCTTTATAGGATACGGATAGGGATGGGTTCCATACTCACTTTCTTTTTAAGTACTGTCCACTAATACTAGCAATTGTGGAATCCCACATGTTGGCTCTCCTGTGAAGTTTGTGAGTTGGGATATTAAAGGTATGGGGAGTGCTATCAAGGGATTGAGGGCATTTGCTTATTTTAAATAACTTAAAGCTGACCTAGTGTTTCTATAGGTGACCCATGTGTACAAAGGACCAAGTCAGACTAAAACACCCATCTGTATCTAAAGCGTTTCACGTAGATTAAAACTCTAAAGACATAGAGGTTGCTATATTAATTAGCAAGTCAATGCAGCTTTCAGCTTCCAAATTTATACCTAATAAATAACTCAGATATTTAAGTGTCTCAGGTAGACTGTCTCATGTTCACATTTTAATAGTTTATATTGGTGCCCCCAAGTTTGATGACCCATGCTTTATGGATGAGCTGTTTGATTAGGATCCCCCATATAATAACAAGATCAATTTATTCAGAGGGGACCTGAATTGCATAAGGGATCCCAATTTAGACCTCTCTAATCCCCGAACCTTGACCCAATCATAATTATTGAGATCAGTTCCTGATTTCACATCTACGAATGGTTTCATTGATCCTTGGAGATTCTATAACCCCCAAAACAATCAACAGTCCTTCTTTTCATACACCTATCAGTTTTTTCTCTATGATTAATTATTTTACAATTGATGCAAAAGTAATTCCCAATGTGTTTACCATCAAATACCATTCTATTGTTACCTCCAACTATGCCTCTCTTTCTTTGGATATTAAATTGTCCCCACAACCCTAGCATTATGGAGGACTAATAACTTGCTTTTGTCAGAAGATAAATGCAGTATATTCATTTCTGCCCCAATTGACGATTTGGTTGTTATAAATCAGCATGAGATGGAACATAGCTCAGTGGGTAGAGCAGTCGTCTGGCCATCGAAAGGTTCCAGGATCGATCCCCGGTCCTGCATGTAGCATGTCGAGGTGTCCTTGAGCAAGACACTTAATCCCTAACTGCTCCCTGAGCACCATATGTTGGCAGCTCACTGCTCCTATACAATAGGTTGGGTCAAAAATGCAGAGAAATCCAAACTTCCCCCTTGTGGTAATGATAAAGAAATAATTTATTTTATTTATTTAACATGTCTCTTTGCTACATAGGAATCACTACAAATGTAGCCACGGGGAAGAATTATCTCCTACTCTTTGCTTTGAGTGGTTGCTACACCAGACAACTGCTATATAATAATAAGCCATTTACCATTTGAATGAAACCCATAAAGCCAAACTGCAAGAGCTCTCTCTTAAGGGATGACATGGCTGTGAAGTAAGAACTGATACGGCTCTATCATCACACACTTCACACACATCACACGCCTCTGAGCCGGCGTGGTGAGCACAACTGAAAGCAATCTTGATTTAATCAAGGAACCTACGAGGACCCTGGTCATCTCTATAGTCGAAACACAATCTTCCTAGAGATTTCCCAGTCCTAGAGCGCAGTGCAAGCTTACTTGCCCCTCCTATGTGATTTTCACCTTGACTTGTAAACCCTGTTTGATCTTGACCTTGTTTTTTGGTATTTAGTATTTTCCTCGACGCTGATTGCCTGACCTGTCGTGTATACTATTGTTTCTTGAACTGTGTCTATTAAAGGCCCTGTGGAGCAAACTGTCATTGTCTGTCTCCAGAGTCCTGCATTTGAGTCCATAGCCAACGAGCCTTAATAGAGGATCTGGCGTCGACTGTCGAGATGACCAGGGCTGTTGTAGGTTCCTTGATGGAATCAAGATTGTTTTAAGGTGTGCTTATCGCATCCAGTCAATGAAAGTGTGTGGAGGCTGAGTCATAACAGGACCCATCCTTCCCCCATGTAGGAGACCCCTGGTGACTGACTGGGGGTATAAGAATGGGACCTGTAGATGTTATGGAGGAGAGCAGGTGAGATGTCTCTACTGTGGCGCGAGGGGCCAAGACCGCAAATCCTGTGTCTCCCGGCCAAATAGACTAGGCCTGCCTGAATGGGGATCCCTGGTAAGCTGATGAAGTGATATTTGCAGACAAGGAAGATGATTTGAGGATAAGATTCCGACGTAACATTACTTAGGTTAGGTTCAGCAACCTTAAACACAGGTATTCCTACGCTATTCATGTAGTGACGTATCATTCTCCATAGCTGTAAACTAGTTCCATTACATATCACAACATCCCCTGTTTAGCTAGACAATCAAGGGAAATACATAACACTGTATTAACAACCCTTTTACAAATTAATTAAATTCACTGCCCTTTAAAACCTTAAGCATTAACGATCATGGGAATGATTCTGTCAAATGATATTGTCAAACTATTATTTTAAAATACATTTAATCTTTCTGTTAGACATAATCCTTGTAGCGAGATGGTTTTACTATAACCTATCTTACCCTTCTATACACTGGCTGAGGTCTTTTAGGTCTGGTGGCTTAGTATCAGTTCCACAGGGTGGTGTGGTCAGCGATTAATCGCCCTGACCCTCCTGGCCTTCATCCAGTATGTGTGGCTCAGGAGAGTGGAGTCTTTTTGTAGTCTCTTGTATTTTTGTGTTGTATGGTCCATGCCAAGTGACTTCTGCAAGGCCTATCTTGTTTCCATTCGGTGTTCACAATGTAGCTCCGTGGCTCATTGCACTTTTGGAAGACAACTGCAGGGTGCCATGTTCTTCTGTCTTTGTTCTACACAGTCACATGCTATCCAGGATACAGTAGAAGGATTTCTCTAAGATATTTGCGGTCGTGGTGTTTCTTCATCCCAGCTGCTCTGTAAGCCAGATGCTGTTGGTGTCCCTCTTTGGCTGGATCTGCTCAACTTGTCAGTATGGTGGACATAGGCCTACTAAAGAGCAGTTCTGCAGGTGAGGGAAGTCTGCTTTCAATTGGTGTCGCCCTAACTTGTTGCAAGGCTATATGTTGGTCATCTTTGTTTTGTTGTGTTTTCTTCACAATGCTTTAGATTTGTCCTACATGTCTTTCAACAAAACTGTTGCTCTTGGGATAGTGGGGTAAACTAGTGGTGTGTCTTATTCTCCAATCTTTTATACGTTTTGGAAAGCTTATCCTGTGTATTGTGGTCCATCGATCTGTAAGTATTTCATTTGGGTGTCCAAAAAGGACATGTACAACTGCATTTTCTGTGTGACTGCGTGGCTGGATACTGAAATAGGCATTGCATCCACAAGTGGATATTTTGAGTGTCTGTCTATGGTCAACAAGTAGTGGGTAGTATTGATTTCAAACAGCTCAGAGGCTATTGACCACCATAGTTTTGATAGTATTTCATGTGGTTTGAGAGGTTTTTTTGGATTTGCATCTTGATGTTCTGCACAAATGCCGCATGGTCTGCACACTCTTTTAATGTCATCATTCATCTTAGTCCAGTAGACATTTTCTCTTGCCAACCGGCATGTTTTTTTCTATGCCCTGATGCGGTATGTGTAGCTGTTTAAGGATGTCCTCAGTAATAGAGTCCGGGATGAGTACCTGTCTGCCCTTGAATAAAACTCAACAAGTTAATCTCTGAAAGACCAGTATGGACATAGGTATTTGGGTAGATCCTTTATGTTCTGGCCATCCTTGGTGAATGAGTTCCTTCAGTGCACTGAGCTTTAGATCGGCAGTAAATTGGGTATATAGAGCAGCTAGCTTTTCCTATGAGAAGTTTATCATGGGAATGGTGTGCCACTCTGGATCCTTAATCTCTACATATGTACCATCTATAGACTCTTCCAGCTCAATGTTGCTGTTGTTTTCGGGATTTGGAAAACCGCTGAAAGTGTCTGCCAGGAACAATTATTTTCCGGGTCTTGATAAGCATCTCCTGGAGTCAAGGTGGTGCTGCATGTAGTTGCTTTGCACATATGGTTACATGCGGTTTGTGGTCCGTTATCAAAAGGAATGATTTTCCGTAGAGGTAAGTGTGACATCGTTGCATTACGCAAACTATTGTGAGCATTTCGCGTTCTATGTTGCTGTACCTTGATTGGTAATCTGTCAGTCTTTGACCCTAATGCAATGGGTCTGTTATTCTGCACTAGCAGAATAACAGACCCATTAACAGACCTATGATTGAGACCCAGTCTCATCCTAGGTCTTTTGTGATGTATCCACTTCGAGCATCAGTGGTTTACTGACATCATAGTACTTCAGATATGCATCCTTGGTGATGGCTGATTTTAGCTCCTGCAAGCATTTCTGGTGGTCTGCCTCCCATATCCAAAAAGCATTGTTTTTCAGCAGTCCCCTCAAAATCTGAGCTTTCTCTGCAATCTTCAGTATGTACACTGAGAGGTAAGTGAGCATTCCTAATAATCTCTGAAGTTTGTCCTTGTTTTGGGGTGTTGGCATTTTCTCTCTCATTTTCTCTCTCATTTTCTGTCTCATTTTTCACACGTTGAATGCTACTAGCTGTGTACATTTTGCAAAAGAATGATATGCTTTTCTGCTTTATTAAACACTTGTCACTATGGAACACGATACAAGCCTCTGTGGCGTGTTCCATGAGGTTGATCAGGTGTTTGTCATGATCCTCTTCATCTTTGCCACTATGTCGTTGGCAATGCTGACCACAACATGGAGGATCTGGTCTATCTCAGCCAGGAAAAAAATCTTAGGGTGCACTCAGTCCAAATGGTAAAGCCCTCCAACAGTACCTACCAAATGGAGTGCGGAACAATGTTATGAGCTGAGAATCCTTGTGAAGATGTATCGACCAGTATCCTGCTTTTGGGTTGGCATAGCTCAGCGGATCAAGCAGTCGTCTGGCAATTGGAAGGTTGGAGGTCCGATCCCAGGTCCTGCATAAAGCATGTCTAAGTGTCCTTGAGAAACACACTGAAACCCTAACAGCTCTCTGAGCACCCTATGGTGGTAGCGCACTGCTCCTATATAATTAGATGGGTTAGATGCAGAGAATTCCAAATTTCCCCTTGTGGGACTAATAAGGCGGATCCTTTTTGTGTCAACCTTACTGAAAACCTTTGTATTAGCAAACTTTGGATTCAGTTCCTCAACGGTGGGTATCTTGTGTGGACATCTTTTCAGGCTGGCATTTAACTTTTGTGGCAAATCCGTAATGAACCGTTCTTCTTTGTGCTGAATGCAAGGCTGGAGCACCAATCAGTATGTTGTTCTACTTTACATAGTACACCTTGTTCTTCGAGTTTGCTAAGCTCATCTTGAAGCTTGTCTTTGATATGAATTCTGCATTTCCATGGTGGGTCTATGAATGATTTAAAAAGTTTAGCAGTTCCTTTGAGGCTACCTATTTTATCGAACTGATTTGGATATCCTCTTTTGAGGTCCTCAAAGGTATGTATTTGCAGTTGTTTCACCGGTTGTGTGGTTTTCTTCTTGATGTCTGTTTTTTGTTTGATTGTGTCCACATGCACAGTCACAAGTTTCAACAGTCCACATGTGGGTTGTCCAACTACAGCTGGCCCTGGTACATCCGCTACATAGAATTTAGCGCTGATCCAACTGGATTTTTTGCACTGGCATAGAATGTTGATGGTTCCGAGACACATAATCTCATGACCACTGTAAGGAGACAGTTTCAATTGTTGTTGTTGTTTTTTTGTTGTCTCTTCTATTTGTGTGTTGTATGGTCCACACAAGTGACTTCTGTAACACCTTATCTTTTTTTCATTCGGTGTTTGCATAATGTTCCATCACATATCACTACAGCTGTACCAACCATTCCCCATTGTCTGTCAGTCTCGACATGTTTGACATCACCCTGTCCTGGCAGGGTGGGCAGATGAGAACTTTATTGATTCACATCTATCCCACAAAGTGGCTTTTCTGCTGTCCACCCTGGAGTCCCTAATTGCCTTCTCTGTCATCGACAATCCTAACCTTGATCCCCTTACCCAACGCACTGGCCCAACCACCATGACCATCTCAGCCAATGAAGTGGAGAACTTCTGGTTCTACGTGTTCCGTTTGCCCCAGACCCCCCTCATCCTGGGACGACCATGGCTAGAGCTCCATGTGCCATAAAGAATGACAGAGGTATAGATACTGAGTGAGTGTGAAAGAGAGATATGGGGGCAGAGAGGGAGCAAGAGACAAAGGGCAAGGTAATAGAAAGACAAGAACAGAAGTGGTGCACAAGTGCAGTACATGATAGATAAAGGTACAGTCTGCACAATGCACAAAAGTATAACATCCTTTCAGGTTCAGGTAGTCAACAAGGTCAAAATAGTTCCATCAGGTCACCTGGACATATGTTTAAAAACAAAAACATGAGTACTTTTCAACGTTCCACAGAATGTCTCCCTCCACTCTGAGTCCAGTATGTGAACCAACTAGATCATTTTTGAAGGAACAAAGATGTAAATTATGGTGTTCACAAACAATGACAAAATGGAAAAAAAGATAAACATCATTTCAGGCTCAATAATCCAGGTAGTCAACAAGGTCAAAAATAGTAAAATGAGGGGCACTAGCAACCAGATAATAGAGGACGTTATATTTTGGGGAGGACTGACGAAATTCAATTTTAAAGTTACTTTTTTCAAATACACCCATAAAAGGCTGTGAAGTATGCTTCTAAGTTTATCGTTTTACTTTTCACCGGTTAAATTTGGACATTTTCACGTGAATGGGCAGTAATTCATGTAAATGTAGAAACACTGAAGGAACCCCTGTCACTGGGCTGCAGGCCAAATATTTTATTCTCTAAGAGCTGCAATGACTCCTCACAGCCAAATGATCAAATGGAAACAGACGACTTGAAGGCCAAGAATCTCGCCTCACTGAGAACGGATATTGGTAAACTTCTCAGGTCAGAGCTAAAGTATTTCCTTGCGGAAGAATATGATGCTATTAAATCCAAACTAACTGCAATCAAAGTGGAAGTGGCAAATAATATCATGACAATTTGCTCTGATCTGGACACAGTGAAGGCGACCGCGACAGTTTTCAAATTGCTAAGAGAGGCCTTACGCATGGACAAGACGTGCTGATCGACAGATCTCCCAGAGGTCTGGTGCCAAAGAAGGTAGGTGTCAAGCCTTGTGTTATTGTGGCAAAAAGGCATTTTTATGAAGACTTTTTCAATGTCCTTCACCGGGCCAGGCAGCTTGACCTTCTCCGGTTCAATGGGTCTACCATCTCCATATTCCTGGTCAACCCCCCAAATGTTGCATGGGCCAGATCTGCTTTTAACAATGTCAAGAAGCTGCTTCGTGGACAAGAGGGCATCTAGTATGGCATTTCTTATCCAGCCCACTTCCGCATTACAGATAATGGGACAGAAAGATGATTTCAAAATCCAACTGATGCAATGGCTTATATGAACTCGAAGATCCTGCAGGATGCACCACAGGACTGACTAGTTACAAGACAAGAGAGTGATGTAGTTTTAATGTAAAATTGTATTGTTGCTGTCCTCTCTTTGGTGGATAAATATTGAACACAGTGTTTACAAAAGTCAGGAATGTTGTCAATTTAGCAGTTAATTTTACTAAAAGAAGGATTAAAGATGTCAGTAACATTTTCTTTTGAGTAAAGAAAGCTGTTGACTTATGTCCGACCCACTTTACCCATATCAACCAAGTGTGTCTGGTAAATTCACTATGTGGTTTTCACTACAGGGCGGGTTCTCACTTAGAAACTCTCTCAAAGATGAAAACTAAAATGCAAATCGGAGCTTGAATAAGCCTTTAAAACAAAAATGCAAAGCTGAGCTTGAAACAGCCTTGCAAATTAGTATTTTTAATTTTTTCTTTTCTACTTTTCTATATACAGAATATATTCTGCCTTTAGGTTGATAATGTTTGGATAAACTTGATCATGTTTAGATGCACTGAGCAGCTGCTCAACGTGCCTTATCATAGTAGGTCTTACCAAGGATTAATGTTCCTCACCACAAACACTTCAATGTGTGGATACTTTTGCAAGGGGTTTGGGGATCACCTTGTTCTGATGGGTGATGGGGTTTGGTAATCTATTATACTAGAATTTCACATGATTTTTATTTCATTTTATTTTATTATTTTAATTATTTTTACAAAGGGGTCCTTCCAATACTCTAGGAAGCTCAAGTCCTCATAAACAAGAAACATGATTAATTCACATCCACTGAGCGGATGAGCTAATTGTCAGGTAACCTTTGCAAGCTGGAATGTTAAATCTTTGAATCAACCATGTTAAACGTAAAACGGTACCCTCACATCTGAAACGACTTAATGTAGGGATTGCCTTCCTTCAGGAGACATATTTATACATGTCTGATCATTCTCGAAGTAGGGGAGGATGTGTAGATCATGCATACCACTCTAGGTCCAGAGGGACAGCAATCTTTATTAATAAGGAAATCCCATTTTTTATGTCAAGGATTGAAGCGGACTCTACAGGAGATTACATCATCGTAGCAGGCAAACTATACGATTTTTCGGTCATATTGGCTAACATATATGTACCAAATTGGAAATGACGGCACATTTTTTGATTTTTTTGCTCGGCTGTCAAATATGGATACACATCATCTAATTCTTGGAGAGAATATGAATTAATAAATAATAAATAAATGATTCCCTTTTCAGTTCCGCAAGGTGAGATTAATTTTGGGATATCTCTGCATTTTTGACCCAACCTATTGTATAGGAGCAGTGAGCTGCCAACATATGGTGCTCGGGGAGCAGTTAGGGGTTAAGTGTCTCGCTCAAGGACATCTCGACATGCTATATGCAGGACCGGGGACCGATCCTGCAACCTTCCGATTGCCAGACAACCGCTCTACCCACTGAGATAAGCCGCCTCAAAATGATCTCCCCGTCGGGGAATCGAGCGCCGGTCTCCCGCGTGACAGACGGGGATACTCACCACTATACTAACGAGGAATGGATATGGATATGAATTGTGTATTCTCATCTACCCCAGATCATAGCTCACCCAAGACTATAACTACATCCAAGGCAGCTCTTGCAATCCCACTGTTTGTTAATACGTATTGGATATCTGATGTTTGACGTTTCCTAAATCCTACATCTGGGACCTATTCCTTTTTATCACCTGTCCATAGGATATACTTGCAGATAAATTATTATTTGTTGGATATGAAACTTCTTCTATTAATTTAGTCATTTAGTATGACTATCAAGCAGTTTTTATCTTAGATCATGCTCCAATATTGATGACTCTATGTATACCAACTACACATTCTAACTACCGT
>OMLC01081638.1:0-23209 GCA_900302585.1 Regalecus glesne
ATAAAACTCAGACCCCCACCTTCTCCTCTAATTATCAGTAAATGATTTATCCAGTGTCAGATCCCTGGTGCCTTGCATTGTGGGTTAGCATTGCCTGGTTGTTATTCGATTAGATTATCAGTGGGTGATAAACTACCACCGGGTGACATGGCTCACCGTTTCACCTTTTCCTATGCCCTATCCACAATGTCAATACACAGAACACGGTGTACATTAATGCACACGGAGACAAAAGTGCAAAGATGAAAACTGTGTTAGATTGAACATTACCGAGTTGACCTATCAATTGTAAATCACCATTTAAAATGGTCATAGAACCATCATATTTTGTTCAATTACAACGTAAACAGTGATTGAATCTAAACCAGCTCTCAAATTTGCTTCTTAATGCAACTACAGTATATGTACTTTAAAATGAATAATTAGATTATTGAGCATGCATCAAGACATTTAAAATGAATAGGTTTTAGTTCCTTTTACGTGTCTATGATGTCGTCTGACCAATGCTGCATGGAGCCACTTTATCATTGCAGATCAAAATGAAATAAATCATCTGCATTTAACCTTTCATCCTGTTGTGTACATGGGTGCTGCAGTGGGCAGCTGCAGCACCTTTTTTTTCAATTGCCTTGCTCAGGGGCACAGGCAGGAGTATCAACACCAACATGCATGTCTTTATGATGGTGGGAGGAAAAAACAGAATACCTGAAGGGACCCCACTCAGATATGGGGAAAACAGGGAAACTCCACACAGAAAGGACCTGGGGCTCAAACCCAGGACCTTCTTGCTTTGAAGTAGCAGTGTTAACCACTGCACCTCTGTGCTTCCCTTTGTTGACTTATGGAGGGGAATCAACAGAAATTACTCAACACTCTCTTTTGTTCTCCAACAGAACCCAATGTCCTGAGCTTATCTCCTGCGAGCTGAAGAAAAAGCTGCGTGTCTGCTGAGGAGAAGAGAAGACTGCATGCATTAACATAAAGCTGAATGAAGCTCGCGCGGGGTTTATGGAGTTGGGTAGGTTACGGCCATCATGTAGCCACGTCAGCCTGGCAAGAGATGGCATTAGATGGTTGGAAGGTTACCGTTATGGGAAGTACCTAGGGATGGTGTGTGTGGTCACACAACAGCCTAACTGGCATCTATGTGGTCCACCGGTTGGTAAAACGGCAGATGGGGAGAGAGAACATGGGAAGCCCATCTCAAATGTTTTGATATTATCCGTTAATAATTCGTAGCGTATGTGCCAGCTCCAACCCTGTGGAGTACTCACTGAGGTGCATTATGCCGCATCGGGTAGGTGCCGATAGGGTCAGAACCAGTTGTAAAACATTTTCACATACTTTCCTGCGATTGTTGAAACACTGGGACTTGTTGCACTGTCTTACACGGCACACCCCATCCATCTGGCACCAGGAAAATATTTATTTTTTAAAAATCATGCCGAGTATGATGGTAGTTGAGGAAGTCTGATGGTCGAGTGTGACAAATCAAACAGTTTCAGAAAGGGAGTGCTTTTGTTATGCCTTTGTTGAAGGGGGTAGTGATGGTAGTGGTGGAGATGAAGGTAACAAACGTGTCTACATTTACAAACAGGAGGCTATCATACCGAACGGCTCCCCCTCTGCACAAACGTTGCTTAGATTATTTGGAATAGTTTTTGGATTGCCTATTCTTCTCAAATGGGACTTGGAGTAAACGAACATTTTGCGGGTAAGGAAATCAAAAGGCTGTTACATAACCAACCAGATGGGAATGGTTGTGGTTATGCACGCGCGCACACACGCACGTACACACACACACACCCTCCAGTATGCTAATGGGTACATCCTTGTTTATGAAGAGGGAAATCAGAGAATGTGTGTGTGTTTATTCCTCTGTAAAGTCCCATCTTTTCAAAGTGAGTGAGCCTGTGCGTGAGTCAGTGACTCATACAGTCTGGCTCAGTGCTATGGAAACTAACTTTGATCTATAAACTTCACTACACACACACGCACACACACATGCACGCGCACGCACGCGCACGGTCACCTAAACCTCTTTTCATCAGTACCAGGTTCTGGTACAAACCCAATTCTCTCATTACCCACACAAGCGCTCAAGGCCAACAAAGGCAGCTCTATGAACAGCCAGCACACACACTTAAAAGTTTGCCACATCTGTTTCTCATTGCGGAAGACCCTGCTAGGGACTCAGGAGAACAAGTAGCCCAAAGACCGAGCTATATTCTACATGGCCTGATGGCACCTACAGATTCTGCAGGATCATTATCTGCAAAGACAAAAAAGGGTGTTACAAGAAGACTATGAATCCAACAACCCCAATGAAAAGATACGCCAGTGTTGCACGGTTGAAAACCGTTACAACCAACAGCAGGCCCTTGAGCAAACTTGGCACGATGGGTCACAGCAGGATTGTTAGGAATATTTTCAGAGTGACCTGAATTTTACTTATTATTGCATCATCTAAAGACAACATCAGGGTACAGCTCAGAGTAGCAAGCATCAACAGATAATGCCAATGAGCCATATCAGGGAAACTGTGGGACATTTGTATTTAGATTAATTTCCCCTAAAACTCCCTATTCAGGATAGAACACTATGTACCTTGCCTTCTCTCACACACCAGACACTGGGAAGATCTTCTTTTCTGTCCTCAGTCACACATTATTCAACTTCACAGGCTCCCCTCCATGCCCTGACACTATTACTATCACTGCTGGGTTGCATCCAGAATCAGTGAGTCCTCTCGGAGCTCTGGACCGCCCCGGCAACATTCAGCCTGAGAGGGAAGACATCTCCTGTCACATAAACTGTGCTGAGGTCACGTCAGGTGAACACGGGGCTGTTCCCTGGAGGCGTGCAGGAGGAATAAAGAGAATGTGATCAGACCAAATGGGAAAAGATGTATAACAATGAGCTCTAATGGTGCACCTCTTTTTGCCTGGGGTTAAATGGGCACACAAGTATGAATTTGCTCCATGAATTGTTAAAGGGACTTCTGGAATGAACGAGAAGTTTGAGCATGTTCTTCTTCAAAAATTACATTTTGTTCCACTATCAGCTACCATGAGGTGGCTTTAGAGAATATAGATGGAATCAGAATAGACACAAAACTCATCCCAGGGAAAAAATGTCCAGACTTTAGCCCAAGTGCAGAGTGGATTTTATCAACTATGGACTCATGATGGCTGCTCTAAGAATAAAAAGGGGTTTATTGCAGTGGATGTTTATCATACATCCTTAAAGCTAAAGATAAGCCAGCATAATATTAATTCTAATTCGTTGCATTTGCCAAAATTTAAGTGTAAAGATTTTATATAGGTTTGGATATTGCGATATACCATGTCATGTCATCAACCGCTTTTCTGATGTCTGGTCAAGGATCTGCTTTTGCCTAACCCAGTGCTCATTGAGCAGAAAAACACTCTGGACACGTCACGAGTCCATCCCAGGGCAGGTGTGGGGGATTAAGCCCTGATGCCCCTCCTGACACCCTCCAGTGGGTTTGACTCCACAATCTCTGGCAACTCCTGAAGCGTTTGGTCTACCCCTGGGCTACCACTGCCTCAATGTGCCATAGTAGAAGTTAATTTTCATAACCATCCGTCAAGTTTTGAGGCACTTTCAGACAACTTAAGACAAACATCTCTCGCAATAAGCTGGTAAAGAGTCTTGGCACACAACTCTCTCTCGCTGCCTGACATGCTAATGGGCTTGTATCGACAGCACCCTGTTGATTTATTTAGATATAATTTCCACATTGATTGTGTGCAGTAACACAGTGGGTGCCCAGATGTGCTGCCAGCAGCCCACTGACAAGAGGCTTAACTATAAAAAGAGAAAAGGCTCAACTAAATCATCAGGGTGGTGCAGGCTCGCTCTTGCCCATTTTAGGAAGAGATTGTGGAGGGAAACATTTCATCCTGATAAAAAGCCACACGCGCCGCTCAAATGAACATAATGAATCCTCCCATTGTTCCGAATTAAGACACAGCCTATAATAAAGTACATGAACTCTAAATTGTGTTAGCTTGTGGACATGTCTAATAAGAGGAATTATCTCACTGACACACTCCCATGTGTCGTATTCAGACACACACACACACACACATATAAATGCATACACACACTACAACTCTACAGCGTAGGAACTATACTACAGTGTAGCATATTATGTAGTATGTGTTTCCACTGTCCTTTTACCATCACTTTCATTACATACCATGTTAACTACCGCAGTAAAAGCATGTTTAGCTGCCTTTCTGAGATTTGTGAATAAAGATAAAAACCCTGCACGTGGATTAGCCCAGCGAAATGCAGTTTACAGAAGGTTTGGGAGACTATAAAACAAAACTAGAAGTCACAACAGTTTCTTGGAAAGTTGAAAAACCAAAATTGTATTGTAAACATGAAAAGTATTTCAGATGTACCCTCTTGGCATACTTCAAGTATCAACTTGCCTCTGTGCTAAAGCCCAGCCTGTTTTATCAGGCTGTGTCTTCCATACGTAGCATTTTTCAAAGTCCATACATCAGACTTTGTTCGGTCGAGGACATCAGATTCAGTTTGCTAACTGCAGTCTTCATCTTTACTTGCTGCCCCACCTTAAAACGGTATTATGTGAAAACAGGTGTGGCACGTCAGGCTTGGCTAAGAGCAAATCCCGGCTTTTCTGTATCCAACGTGGATTCAAAAGTCCAGTAAAAGGTGTGGCTATATACCACTAAATACCTTTAGTAGTGCGGGTCCCACATTACCAATGTTCTTGTGTCTCTCCACTGGCTTCCCATAAAATTCAGACTAGCCTACAGGGTCTGGCCGATTATTTTCAAAGCCTTGCATGATCTTGACCCCAGTTATATTTCTGATCTGGTTGCTCCTCATTCGACCTCCTGACCACTCTGGTCCTCAAAGCTTGGTCTTTTATCCATCCCTACTGTAAAACAAAGGGTGACGGCACCTTTGCAGTTTTAGCCCCAAATCTCTGGAATAATCTTCTCAAATCCATTAGATCTAATGAATCTTAGGGCGCCCTGTTGGCTCACCTGGTAGAGCACATACTACATGGGGCCGAGTCCCCACCACAGGGGCCTGGGTTCCAATCTGGCCCTGGCCCTTTGCTGCAAGTCATCCGCTCTCTCTCTTCCCTACCTTTCCTTTTACTCTCTCAACTATCCTATCAAATAAAAGGTGGAGAATGCCAGAATAAAAATAATTTTTCAGAATCTCTGGACTGTTTTCAGCGGCTTCATCTTTTTAGGCAACCCTTTTTATAGACCTGTGGTGGCTAGTTTTTAATTTGGTCTGTTTCTTTCCGTGTCATGTTTAACTTTCATTTTATTTATGTTTATTTAGTTTATCCACATCTTATTTTTCATGATTGTAATGTAAAAATGTCATTATATTACATTCTGGGAATGTGACTTTTTCCGCTCAATGATATGAATTTTGCCATACAAACCAAATTTACCTTTGCAGATTTTTTTTTCATGCATCTCCATAATACATGTCTATTTCTCTTGCTGATGTTAAAGGGTGTGCCCCGACAATGACAACCACAAGTAGGCTTGCAAACAAAGGCTCAGGTTTCACCTGGAGGCTAGACCAGGCACGAGATGCCAGTGTGAGTCCACGAACCAGAGGGAGGGATGACTAAATAAGGCCTCGACAAACATGCGAAAACTAGGGCCAAAACAAATGCTTCCCTATATAACTTCCGATATGAACATTTCATGCTTTTCTGACTAACATTTCATCCCCTTGCAACTTGAACTCCAACCCTTTTATGTAACACTTAAGCATCTTCTATTTAACATTCTACAAATGTCTATTTCTTCAGCTAAGAATACACACAAACACACACACACACACACACACGCACGCACACACACACACACACTAATAAAAGGAATGCCATTGAGGGGCACCTTGGTGGCTCACCTGGTAGAGTGTGTAGAATAAGGCTGAGTCCTTACCATTGAAACCTGGGTTGGAATCTGATGCAGGACCTTAGCTACATATCATTCTCTTTCTCTCACTCCCTTGCATCTCTCTCGATACTATCCTATCAAGCAAAGATGAAAAATTCCTCACCTCCAAAGAAAAAAGGAATCCTTATCTATTTGCCAATACCGAGTACTGATCTTTTCCCATTACTTTTGCTGACCTACAATATTAATTTGGGGTCATTGAGCAAAAATAGAGGTAGAACCCCCCCATTAAGGAAAAGCAGGTTCGACCATGGGTCAAAAAGGACTTAAATAAAGCCCTTATGCTTTAACTTCTGACCATGTTACTCATGACTTTTGGTGCAGGATTTATGATTAGGATTTTAAAATCATTGATACCAACATTGCATTCTAACATGGTGTCCGCCAGGTATCTGATATGCATGTGTGTAGCAATTGTTTAGTAGTCAAATCTCCGTCTAGGCAGAGTGCTTTGCATTCTATGCCAGTAGTTTTGCCTAAGGGGGTACAGCAGGTGTTGCCCGCAGTGTTTGTGCATACAAAGAGGTCTATATGAGCCGACTCAGGAGAAACAGGTGCATCCAGTCAAAAAGACCGATTGCTGCACCTGTTATTTCCTCTTTCCGGTGTTCAAACTATGAAAAAAAACAAGGATACAGTCACAAAATATCTAACAGAACGTCGAATCGTGGGACACTGCTGTCTGGTTTCAGAAAAGGAGACCGTTTATTGAGGCACCATCTGTTGCGAGCACCTCTCCTGCTCGGTTCAGAGCGGCTCACCGGCTCGTATTAATAAATATGACACACAAGAATTCCTGTTCTATAATGGTAGCACTGTGGTGCTCCACTTCCCCCTTTTCAGGGGGGGGGAACCAGCCAGCCTGTTCCCGGGAGAAAAACCCTCTGAGTCACCACCACGTCACATGTCCACGTCAACACTCCTATAGTACCATGGAGACCAAACAGCCACCAAACACACCGGCTGCAGCGTAACAGAGCACATCCACTGATGCATTTCCACAGCACATGGGCCAAAGATCCACTTCCTCCAGAAAAAAAGATATGGCTGTGTGTGTGTGTTTCTAGCAAGATAGATGTGGGATTATAAAGAGCACATTAAAAAAGGGGGAATATTTGGAATGTGAAAACAATATTTAATATTCACCTCGCACACACTGCCATGATCTCTTTCATACTTTCAGTTATTCGATGGGACAGGGCAATATTACACCATTACAGTTTATAACTGATGTGCTGCACACACTGTTTGTAGCTGCTGCTAACTAACAGTATGTTTTCCTCCCTAGTAAGGCTTTTATGTAAATGAAGAATCAATTCGCAACACGTTGACGTGATAAACAAGTGGAGAAAATATATATCCAAAAAAGAAAAACATCTTTTAAAAGGTCATGACTCCAGCAGGAGGAGGCCTGACTAATGCCTCGTATCCATAATCTAGTTATGCATGACCTCCTATCTGCTCCCAAACTTAGAAGACACAGAGATAAGTATTATACACTGAGGTTAGCCTTCAATAAGCACTTAACTTTTGCAGTAAAAGATTTTATATTTTGAATTGGTTATATTTCAGTAAGTACAGTATTCCTGGTGTCTTTTTCATTGGAGTGTGTATTTGCTGTGCTCCTACTTTTTCTGTCACTGTCTTGTCTATCCCTACGTTGACACACGATCTCTGGAGCAAAATTGTTAGTTAGGACAGTCAACAGAAAAATGCGTCAATCAACTTCCTCCAGTATCTATGCAAAGAGATCCTCTTTGTAACTGCTGCCATTCTGAACCTTACAAACACTCATAAGTCAACACATTCATTAACGATCCTACAATGAATGTCAACACCCACCCAAAGGCTGCGGACCACAGATCATCTTCTTGGACTGACCACACCCTTCCCTGCAACGCTGAGCCTGGTGTAGATAGAAATGACTCGATATGCCGCACAGATCAGCTGCAAAAATCTATTGAAAGCCCCGATTGTGATACAGAGGATCATTAACCCACCCTTATTACAACACTGCAGCTATGCTGTGTTGAAACTCACCAGCTGTTGAGAGGAGTATACAGTAATCTGTTTCAGCCTAAGAAACCTCCAGGCTAAATCAAGAACAGGAAGGAAACATGTCTGATGTACAGGTTAGTAAAATATCAGAGTAGGCTAAATGCCAAATGGACTCATTCTTACATAGCTCTTTTCTAGTCTAGTGACCGACCACTCAAACCACTTTACAACATAAGCATCAGATTTAACCGAGCATGGGGGATTATGGCCAGATGCCTTTATCTGACACCCCATGGTGGGATCGAACCCGTGACCCCTGGCTTGGAGGCACACACTCCACCACTGAGCCACTGCAGCCCGAGTAAGACACTATGAATAAGGTTTACAAATGCATAATTTCCAACTTTAAAACCATTTTATGTTGCCAAACATATTAACCCAAGTCTCTCTCAACAAGTCTCTCCCGCTCCCATGGGGCTGGCTAAGGGGCTTCATATTCGGTCGCCAAATTCCTCTGTTGACATGAGATTCAGGAGAAGATGCAGTTGATGGATTTCAACCACTTGTTGTTCCCCAGCAGTAGGTGGCTGGGGTTGTGTAACACTTTGACACGTAGAAGAATGTTGAGCATGTCTAATTAAATCCTAACTTTCCCCTAAAATAAGAAAGCTTTTCCAAAGGCCTTAAAGTCATACAACTGTATTTATTACCATGCATGCCGAAACACCTCCAGCAGCCAGGTATGTCAAGATAACGTCTTGCACAGACCAACCTCTGAGGGACTGGTCTTTCATGGGGTGTGGGTGTTGGACTTAAGGACCTGGTACGCATGCTGGCTGCAAAATGAGGGTCATATCCCAGACCATGTGTAGCCAAAGAGACAGAAAGCTGCAATTATTCCAGCCAACTCTACCTGTTTTTTGCTGATCACCCTTGCTGCGAGACACACCAGCCTCTTGCATGATGTGGGCGTGTTGGTGCTCTGACGCATGGCTTACAGAAGGATTTACACCCCTAAGGAACGCAGGAGTGCCAGTTCGAGAACAAACCTGTACTAGTTGATGCGCCCCATCAGGTTAAAACGTGACTCATGGAATATATAGGTGGGGCAACATGGCTCAGTGGGTAGAGTGGTCATCTGGTCATTTTGCTACCGAACTTCAGACCGTATGAATTCCATTAATTTTTTCCCCCATTTTAGCTTTACTCCGTTTTAGTTATTTCCTAAATTCAGATTTGTCTTTAAGCTAATTCTGTCTTTAAGCTAATAAGTCATTTTTACATGGCTATGCCCTAGATATAGCCAATAATTCCATATTTCTAAGTTGTTTTAAAAAAAATAAATAGACATCTTCCATGTTGCTGGTCATTTCAATTTTGTTTTCCCCCTCTATCCCATACAATAAACCGATGTGCATTCACTGTGATGTGCACGTTGCGATGCAGGGTTTTGTGAAGGAGAGTGAGGAAAATTACTTTAACTTCTCAATATTGTCACAATTTTGTAATAATCTCTTCTGTATCTGTATTTTCAGGCCTCCAATCCATGTTCCCATCCATGTTTTCTGCATCGTAAAAATCACAGAGCCCCAAGACGTCTATGTAATTAGACTTTATCCCAGCAAACGCCACATAAGGATAGCTATTTCGTTTTTTTTTATAATTGCTACACCATCCGCACTGTGTTTGGGGGAATAGCAGTAGGCAAAGTGACACCTCCTACTAGAAAACAAAATCAAATTGGACAATTCTTAGTGAATTCAATTATACCAGAAACAGCTGTTTCTTATTTTACTGGGGACCCTCCTCACCCCCAAAGAGCCACTGTCTCATCCTTTGCATCAGTATTTCATAAAGTAAGGTTGATATAATTATGGTGTATTTAAAAAGCACAACCACCAAGGGAACTGTTGGGACCTGACGAAGGGCGCCCTGCCAAAGCGTGTAGGGAACTCCCCCCATGTAAGGCTGAGGGAGCCAGACAGACACACTGCTGCATCACAACCCCCACCTGAAGTTCAGCTGGGCAGATTTTGCTGGATAGGCCAAGCTGGAAATGGGAACATGTGATTTACAGTGTAAAAAAAACAAAAAGGGGAACTAGAGTGTATCTGCAAACAGCTGATACGGCAGAGAGAGAAAATGGTACAAGAGGAATGGTGAAGCTATTTGGGTTTAACCATGCCCATCCTATATTACAGGTCTTAGACATAAACTATGCTGCAAAAATTGTGCATTTAAGAAAGTCTGCCTCTTAAATAGCATGCATAAATCTCAATATCTTAAATCTGGACATATTAACTAATTGAGAGCTACTTATACAAGACTACTTATGACTCATGAGTATTTATCTATAAATATTTAACAGGCATTTATTCTTAAACAAGATCATTTTATAATATAACAGCTTTAAGTGGAGAACTGATTTAAGTGTTTTTTCTTTGTTTTTTTTCGTTTTGCATGGTTGGATTTAACAAGTTATGTTTCAGATTAGATCGCATATCTAAAAATCAATTAAATGTTAACTTGTTTCAAGATGTCTGGTCCTTCAGGTAAAAAGTTGGCTTTATCTCGTTTCACGACTTCTCACCTGCTAAAACCTCATACTGCAGTGGCAGAGTTATTTCCTTCTTTTGGGGGATCATTTGTTTGAACATAGTAGCTTTTACCCCAGTTTTGCAATGGCATCTCTGCATTGCATTATCTTAAAGCAGAGCAGCATACTGATCAGATTTTATCATGGTGTTGGTATTGTACCTAGTCTTAGCTCCATCTTTTCATATGCAATAAAGCTCCTCCTACCTGGCCTTTAGCTCCTTGTACTCCTCCCTGATCTTTCCCAGCTCGAGCTGGAGGCGTGCCTGCTCTTTGGCCACCTGGTCCAGGGTCTTTCGGGCGTCCGCCAACTCCGTCTCATAGGCAGCCTTCATGCCTGTCAGCTCACGGCTGACCTCCGTCTCCGACTCGGTGATACGCAATCGCAGGCCAGCATTCTCCACCTCTAGCGAGCGCACCTTGTCGATGTAGACCGCCAGGCGGTCATTGAGGTTGCACAGGTCCTCCTTCTCCTGCAGCCTGGTGATACGAGCTGGAGAGAGCGGTGTGCCGCCCGCAGTGTTGTGGCCTACGCGTTTTTGCATTGGGGTTTCCATGGTGATGACAGAGGAGGCTCAGATGAATGGATTAGAATAGACAGAGAGGCGAGTGGCAGGCTGTGAAGGAAGGAGGACAGACAGGTTGGGTGGTCAGTTAGTCTGTAGTTTTATCTGAGCTAACTTCCCTGGAAACCTAACATATCCAGTGCTGGGTGGATTACATCTTTTAAGAAGTGTATAGGGAAGATATGCTCCATGGCTTTATATTTATCATACACAATCATGTAACCTAGAATCATGTTTCCGTCACGAGTCAACAGAGTGTCTGTAAAAATCTTTTAAAACTAATCCTTGATCTGAAAAGGCACTGGCAGATCTGTCAGAGGAATGTGATGTCTCTGTAGTTTCAAGGACTGCAGGTTTTACTGAATACACGACCCCCTTTTCATTCATCTATCAGACGTTTGGCCATTTTCATGCATCTCTCGTGATTTTAGTCACCGACCGCATCCCTCGTCCAGAGTGACTCTGACAGACCTGTAGCACTCACTTAGCATGCACAAAAATCTTTAGCTTGAGTCGAGTTTTGCTTCTCTCTTCTCTACCACATTTTCTCTGAACTGGTTGACACATGTGACTCCTGAACTCACATATTTCTCACAGAGATCCACCAATCAGCTGATAATTACACACGACAATGAAAGCAGGAAAAGTATGCAGCGACATTCCAGGAACTCCACAACCGCCAACACAGTTCAACATGTTGCAATTGGAATCAACCAGGCGGAGGGCGACTAAATGCTTTTTTTCTAATTGTTATCCAGAAATGACGTAGGATCGTTTTTTTTCCCCTCTGCGTTTTCCATCCACACCCCCTTGGCTCAGCTCAGAATACCATTGTGTTGACTCATCCTATGAATAAACAATAGGACATCCCAATAAGGACTGCTTGTGCATGTTTAGATAAGGAACCACGATGGAATGAATGTGAGAGTGCTGTGTTTAAGAGGCTTTTTAAGTTAAACACAATCCCTATTTATTATGTTCTCAAGATTGACTTGTAGGTGAAGAACCAGCTTTTTAAACTTGGACTACGATGGATCCATAAGCAGATCTACTAAACACCAGCACAGACAATGGCTACAAAGCTTCACAAATTTCTAAGTTCTGCGTATTATGGGTTGTCCTTGCAATGAGAGATCAGGAAATAAATCCAAGAGACATTCTTCAGTCTGGTGTTTAGATGGACTACTGCTGCTACTACCAGGCAAATAGACCAACAGATTACTATGATGTTTCCCCAACAAGACCCACGATACGGTTTTAGTTAAGGCCTTTAATATGTCATAAATAATAATTTAAAATCAGTGTATTATTAATCACAAAAAGGGGGCTATGGTGGCTCGGTGGTAGAGCGCATGCTTCAGGAGCTGACTCAGACGTTGTGAGTTCAATTCTACAGGGTGATAGGTGGGGCATCCGGCCATAATCCCCCCACGCCCACCTCGGTCCGTGTCCACTCCCACAACATGGGGACTACTCGTGATACGTAAAAATGGACCTCTCGTATTACGAACCACAGCGTACACATTATCTCTGCCAGGTGACTAACCACCGCTTCAAATTATGAGCAAACCCTGCAGCCATTTGTTATCACCATCCACAACATTCCCAAGAGTGCCTTCATAGACATGTGCGGCCATGTGAGGGGACAAGCGCACACAGGCTTTCACGTACACTCAAGTACACACCCACATGTACATATATCCAATCATCTTAGTGTCTCAACAGGCTTTGGATAAAGCAGACATTGACTTTCTGCCTATTCCATTTGGTTCTCCGCACCTCTTTCATACTCTTAAACAACCAGCATTCAAACCTTCTGATCAACAAACAGAGCAGATTCTCAAAAGGACGCGCCTCGTAACTTTTGGAGCAGCCCGCATAGTTTACAGACACATTCCACGCCGACCCCAGTTGGCTCCCAAGTCCAAAAGTAGCACAACGTTGTTACACGCCTATGTCAAAGTAATCTCATTCATGAGCAGCACATAAAACTCGAGACGGAGACAAATCAACAACCTTACCGTGTCTATTTGGCTGACACTCTCGCAAACCAGCAGCACTGACAGTGAGCAGCATACAGCCAGGACCTTTTTCGAAGTTTAGGTGGTGGGTGTGAGAGTATCTGAGAGAGAGAGAGGGGTAGAGAGAGAGAGAGAGAGAGAGTGTGTGTGTGTATGTGTGGCTTTCATACCTCAGAGGAGTTCTAGGAGGAGGATCTGTTCAATAATACAGCCTTGAGGTCAGCGGGCGTACTTAGTGTGTATGTCTGGCTTGTGCCCTGAACTGGCTGCTTTGCAAGCACCGCACATGCACCTACTGCTGAGGAAGAGGGGTGGGCGGGAACACATGAGCCCAGAGAGAGAGAGAGAGAGAGAGAGAGAGAGAGAGAGAGAGAGAGAGAGAGAGAGAGAGATAGAGGGAGAGCGCAGAAGGTGGGGCAGCAAGCAGTTATGAGCTAGACAGTGTGCACACACACAGACAATCCATTCACAAACACACACACACATGCGGCTGAGGCGCAAAGCAGTTGCTGTGTCTTATCTTTCTCTCACCCGTCACCAACTCTCCCTTTCCTTTGCCAACTGGTTCAGACAGACCCTTTGCAGACAGAGTGACCTAAGCTGCTCCTGTGTGTGTGGAGTGTGTCAGAGTGGAAAAAGGTTGGGTGGTGGGGGAAGCCCCCAGGCAGTGACAGGCGGGGGTGACTGTATGGGGGGCTCGGACACCCCTTCCCCCACTCAAGCTGCTTGAGCAGCCAAGCACGTCTTCGTCAAATTAAAAAATAAATAAGGTTTAAATAACCATCCACTTCCAATGACAGGAGTGAGTGCAAAATGCATCTATGCAAGGCAAATAAAGTTCTGCTGCCTTAGTATGAAAAATATGATCTCAATATGCAAAACCGCACCGCTAACCAAGAACATCTAAAAAGGTGCAGTCCATTCATCCACAGCCATTATCACCTTGTAAGGGTCTGGTCTGATCCATAAGGTGAGAATCGGTCTGCCTACAGGTCGTCTGAACTGGAGGAGAAGGGCCAGTGGTGTCTCCCCGTGGGTGATCGGACACTTCCCCTGGGTCATGGTTAGAGTCCACAGGTCTCGGACACTCAAGGACCAGATGATTCTGGTCTCGTATTTATTGCCTTGGGGTGGAGTTAATGGAATCACAGGTCCAATCAAATTCTGATCCGTTGAAAGACACGCAGTTGTCGTGTGCGTGCATGTGTCTCCTCACCATGGAAATGGGAGTTTGTCTATTCCTGAGCGTGTGTGTTTGATTCGGTGTGTGTACAAGTGGTAAAAAAAAAAGGAGTGGGACAGCCTCTGCTTTTGGGCATGGGGCGGCCCAGCGGCCATGGCAGCAGCCTGGATCAGGGCCTTGCATTTTAAAGGAGCCTTCAGTAGCTTGGCCTTGTCTTTGTGCGTCACACACTAGCATACAAACAGCTCACTTATTCCACAGCCCCATTCCCCTTCTCCTCCTCCTGCCTACCCCCCTTTCTGTGTTCAAATGTTTCCATGGAAGTCTGACTAACAAAAGAATGGCTCAACCAAATATTTCTCTTTAACTTCTTGTAGATGTTCTGGATCCAAACTAACCACTATGAGGCACTGTAATGCATGTTTCATACAGACATATGGCCACAGGACAGAGACATACAGACAGACAGTCTGCCCCTCTTAAAGGGGCAGGTTTTTGTGATGTAAAAAAATTAAACCAAGATAAATCATAGCAGAACCTTTTCAACCTTTAAATGGGAAATTGCAACATATGGAAATAAACTGAGAAACAATCAGAAACATTCTAGATGAAAATAAAAAATAATATATGAAAATGGTTGCATAAGTGTGGCTATCCTTTTACAATTGAGAATTAGCCAATCGCATCCTAAATCATTTTAAATATTGATTCGTACACAGCTGCCATCGATTAAAGTGACTGTGATGAACACGAAATAGGATTCAGCTGTTCCTGTGGGATTTTCCTGACATCTTGGTTGAAACCATGGTCTACAAAGAGCTTGCAAAGCATGAAGGGGATTTCATTGCTGAGAGGTATTGATCAGGAAAGGGGCAGGAAAGAATTTCCAAGGCATTAGCTAGACCATGGAATAAAGTGAAAAAAAATCAACAAGTGCAGAAAATTTGGGACAACAGTGACATTATCAAGAACAGGATGCCCCTCCCAAATTGATGAGAAGCCAATGAGAAAACTGGTCAGGAAGGCTACTAAGAGGCTTACAGAAACTTTAAAGGAGCTGCAGGAATGTCTGGAAAGTACCAATCACCCCCTACATGTGACAACAATCTCCCGTATTCTTCACATTTCTGGGCTGTGGGACAGGGAAGCAAGACAGAAGCCTCCGCACGAAAAAACCTCCACGCCCAGCAAAATTTTGCCAAAAGATACCATCTCCAAAACCCATGTGGAAAAAATGTGTCATGGCCTGAGGAGATCAAGGTTGAACTTTTTGGCCACAATTCCAAAATGTACGTTTGGCACAACCCAGCACATCACCAAAAACAAACCATACCCAGGGTGAAGCATGGTGGTTGCAGCATCATGCTTTGGGGCTGCTTTTCTTCAGCTAGAATGGGGCTTCGGTCAAGGTGGAGGGAATCATGAATAGCTCCAATAACTAGTCAATTTTTTGTGCAAAACCTTAAGGCATCTACAGGAAAGCTGAAGATTAATTTCACCTTTCAGCACAATAATTACCTGGAGCACATATCCAAATCAACACAGGAATGGCTTCACCAAAAGGAGATCAACACTTTGGAACGGCCCAGCCAGAGCCCAGACATGAATTGGAAATCAGTGGGGTGACCTGAAGAGGGTCGCACACAGGAAATACCTTCTTAGTTTGATGGATTTAGAACGTTTTAGAAAAGAAAAGTGGAAAAATATTGCCAAGGGAAGATGTGCTAAGCTGATAGACTGACCCAAGACTGAGTACTGTAATCAAATCAAAAGGTGCTTCAGCAAAGTATTATATTAGGGGTGTGCAAACAGGTTATTGCAAATCTATTTATATTTTTCTCTATAATGTTTCATTGTAACCTTTGAAAAGGAAGTGGAAAAAAATTAAGTGGAAACAATTCTCAAAATGTATCTTGGTTTCTTTTTTTACACTGCGAAAACCTGTCAGGTGTGCAACTCCCCTACACCAGAAAGCCTTACAAAATGCTACGATTTTAAGCTCGAGTATAATCCACCACCAAATGCCAATAGTCAACAAAATAAACAGCAGAAAACTAAATATCACCTGCTACAACACAATCTTCGAAAACAACATTGCCACAAACAACAGACAGCTGTTTTCTGAACTTTTACATACATTTCAACCCGGTCTACCCATTAAGGAAAATATGAAACAGAGATCCCATCAAGATTAGCTCCACCTGCATGCCAAATATCCATAAATGAATGTCATCCCACAATACAAGCATCATAAACATACCATAGACCTCAAACCAGCCAGAAATTCCTAGCTGCAAAACAAATAAATAACATCAACGCCACAGGAAAAAAAGCTTGTTATCTCTTACAGACCACAGTACATCACCTTAAGCCCAGAAAATGTTGGATCTGTATCCTTCATTTCCTTGTAATAATTAAGATCAATCATCATGCTAGCTTTCACCATCCTTGTAACAATATTTTTACACCAATGTCTACTGAGTCATTGGTCTTCCTCTTCCTGCTTACATAAATGGCCACTTTTCCTCATCCCAACATAAAATTCACGAGTTTACATTTGTCTATCTGAGACCGTTTGTATTCAAACCCAAGAATGAACATCTGCTCGTAAAAAAAACCTTCCCTACCTTTCTGAATAAACTCTCCAACAACCTGACCAGCGGTACCAGGTGCATACACTCCAAGTACCAGGGGAACGCAGCTTTTCTGTAAGGACAAAAAATCAATTTATTGCTCGTACCTAATAATAGCATGAAAATTATAAACCGCTACTATCCCATGTAAAACTCAGTGCTTTAAGTCAGCGACCTTCTTTGTTAATAGGGGTTTATATAAACCCCTATTAACAAAGAGGTCAAACCTCCAAGCAGGTTTGACATCCAAGATGGGTCGACACGATTGTATAGCTTACCCTTGTTTAGACACGTAGCCATCACTCCATGTGAAGCTTTACCTTTTACCTCTGACAAACTTAGAAGACTGCAACTTCTCTCATCTAAAAAAGAACCAGCATGGTCATCAATTTTCTTGAGTCCATAAATCTCTAGATCACAGGAAGACCTCTATTCCTTCCTCAACCACTGACCTGACAAATGCTCTCAAATCCGAGAAAAACTTTTCATTGTTAACTGGCCTTTGCCCTTTTGTTTCCACTAGAAACTTCTTTATTCTCTCCAGAGGATAAAGAATGGCTTCATCCCCCTCTGATGGCGTCCACACATTCTTCATCAGAGGACTCCGCTAACACATTCTTTGCCTTAGCACTGCTCTGGTCTTTGTCAAGAAATGTCTTTTACCTAGACTTATTTGTCAGACTCCTCTCCTCCATAGACATCTTTTCATCCATCACCACATCACTGACCACACTTTAAACAGTCTCAATGCACCTTTGCTCTTGAGATATTCCACTATCTTTTCTTCTCCCAGATTTCTCTCTAATCTAAGCATTTCCGTCTTTACCGACATCAGGGCAGTACGGTGGCCCAGTGTTCACAACTGCTGCCTCACAGGAAGAAGGTCCTGGGGTTGAACCCCAGCCCATCCCAGGTCCTTTCTGTGTGGAGTTTGCATGTTCTTCTCATAACTGCAGGGGTTTCCCAATTACAACTAAATAAAGATTTAATTTAATTTTCCCTCTCAGCTTGATCCTGCTCCACAATCTGCTCCCTACCCTGCATGTCTGCCTCCATCTCCTCTGCTTTCTCTGCAGACTACGGCAAAACAGGTAAGTCGGACTCGGCTGCTGGCTGTGGTGCTTCAGGTAGGCCTGAGCCGGCACGCTCTCTGGGCAAAACCAAACCAAATGTCCCTCTGCCTTGCAACAAAAGCAATTAATTGTTTCAGAAGTTCCACACACTATGTACCTGAAATAGTCAACTTTGAAAATGGAAGGCAAGTTCGAATCAATTGTGCTGTCTTTAGGAATCATAAAGGCCTGTCTTCTGCGAGCTTTAGCTTTGGCACTTTGCACTACAGCAGAACCATTTTAATGGGAGGCACCAGCTGCTTGTAACACAACAGCTCTTTTGTCAACACTTCATTTTCAATAAATGAAGGTACGTTTGAAATCATAATCTGTTTTATCGAGTTACCAGTGGGAGAAGAGGGGTGAATGTCTAAAGAAAGCCACTATATTTTTTTCAATTGTTCTTCTTGAAATGAAATTATTCTCTGTATTTAACCCATCCTATTATATAGGAGCAGTGGGCAGCTGCAGCAGCCAGGGACCAACTCCAATTATTTTATCTATTACCTTGCTCAGGGGCACTGGCAGGATTATTAACCATAACATGCAGTTCTTTTTTAATGGTGGGAGGAAACCAGAGCATCCAGAGGAAACCCACACAAACACGGGGAGAACATCCTAACGCCACACAGTAAGGACCTGTGACGGGACTGAAACCCAAGACCTTCTTGCTGTGAGGCAACAGTGCTAAAAGTACTGGGGCACTGTGCCACCAAATGACCCACAATCAATTCTCAACAACCTTCTCAACTTTGGCCACATCTTCCAGACAAATTATAATAACATTGTTCATACAAGAGGGAGAGTTAACAGTTTCAAACCTTACAGCTTCTCCAACTGCAGAGCTGACCCCTTCCACTAGACAGGTAATATCTTGACTGTATGCCGGCATGTCAGCTTCTCCAGTTCCTCGCAGCTACTGACAATAGCCATAATGCCCATCTGCCAACTGCATTGCCAAACTGAACCAGACATGACCACCACAAACTGATAACAAAAAACTAAGTAAGAAAATGGAAAATGGATGGGAATCACCAGAGACCCTATGACACAATATTATCACAAAACTTAAGTTACGATACAATAGCATTGCAATTTTAAGCACTTTGCGATATGCTGAGCATTGCCATATACATTTTGCAAATTATTACCTTTCTTTCAACTGAAAAGGATCTCCCCATAGGAAAACTTTGTCGAAATGTGTTTTATCTAATTAAGAATGTTTTCAGTCTTTAGACAAGTTAATTTCTAACATCAAGTACAGAATAATCTTTTATCTGCAGAAAAGAATCTACCAACACGGGTATATCTGAGGCTGTATTACAAGGACAGTTTCATGCTCAACCCCAGTGGTACCCATCAAGGCAAAGGACAGGAGGGAACATGGGAGACTATGATTCAACCCACCCAATCATCCAACATTACAAACAGCATGTAGTGAGCTCTTTCCATATTACTGTCCATTTCTCATCAAACATATTCTCTACTCACCCATCAGAATTCCAGAGCAGCAAAAACTAAAAGGAAAACCAGAACGTGCCTGCCGTGGACTCAACAAGTCTCCATGGGGCAACCATTCCTGCTGCAAACCCTGAAAGTACACACGTACTCCTTCCTTTCTCAATTTCTTTCAGTTCCCTGATTTTTCTCCATAGATTGTATATACATGCACAAGTAATTTGAGGGTAAAATAAATAAATTTAACTGTCACCAAAACTTTATTCAAATTGACTTCCCTTTCAATAGACAAATTCTGAAAACTAATGTTACTAAGGTCAACAAAAAGTGTGGCAGCTTTCCTTAGATGTGAATCTGGGCTTATAAGGGCTACAGTTGCTCAGCAGTAGAGCACGATCCTCCAAGTTGGATGCAGCAGGTTCGATCCCTGCAGGGCATCAGAAAAAGGGCACCGCCCTTAATCCCCCATGCTCATTAAATGTGAGGCATACAATGTAAAATGCTTCGAGTAGTCACTAAACTAGAAAAGTGCTACATAAGAAGTCAATCTACTTTGTGCCACAAAAGTATAATATGTGTCAAAGCTGGTCACAAAATTTGGTGAACCATACCTGCTATTTTCACATCAGCAACATCAAATCATCAATGATCTTTCATATTCTTAATCTCAGACCCAATTGAAATTCAAATCCAAATACCCTTTGGAAATAGTATGCAAGCAAATAAAGATTGTTACTTACAAATTGATTACTTGCTTTTAGGGTTACTATGAAACAATTTTGGAAATGTCATGGAAATGTCAAGTAAAGAGTTTTGTTGACTTTTGTGTCATATACTATGAAAACTGCTTAATTACAATGATCAGATAAGTAACCACAAAAAGGATTTATCCTTGTGTTACACAAAGTTATAAGGTAGTACATGCAAAATAAACACAGACAAGTGACGAGTGGGGATCAAAATGATGACTTGAAACTATAAAGAAGAGCATCAGCACTGTATAATGATTATGGGTTTCTTTTGTGGGATTGTAATGTTGAGCTTACTTTGTTGGTATTGGGCAACATATTGTGCTGACTGGTGAAGGGACATCCTGCCTTGGACGGGTCCATAAAGATAGAAAATCTCGGGGGTTTAATCTTGTTTGTTTCAATTAACAACACAAGAGAACTTCCAACTCTGTGGGGTAGAGAGCTTTATGGTATAAAGCTTGATAACCCTTCAAGTCAGTTTCCAGACTATTCATACTACAAGTTATCAGATATCCGAATAAAATCTTTGTTCTGCAACTGGTGAGCTGTAATGGACCGATGTTACATGTGCCTTGATCAGAACTCCTCTCTTCTTCTGACTTTATAATCTGACTAAGAATGAAAAGTGTACAAGGTCATTTATCAACTATAGTATAAGGGACAGTGGGGACAAGGAGACACAGCAACTACAGTGCAACGATAAGAAGTAAAAAAAAACACTATTTCAAAAGTTATTGTTCCAATATATTTCAACTCATTGGATTAGATTTCTTCAGCAAACCTGCTGCAGCTCCTTCATGCGTTAACAACTCAAGACACGCAATACCAAAGGCAGTATCCCCAAAATAACATGTTTTCTGTTTAGGTTTATACATTTTCCGCAACGACAAAATATAGGAATATAATAAATAGAAAGCAATGTGGGAAGCTTTTTCACTCTTGCACACAGCTATTCTTAGATAATCATCAGGGTTTGTCAAAAAAGGCGAAGCGAACTGCAACTGAAAAAAAATGTTTGCATTTTCGGCATGCTACTTTGCAAAACAGTGTTAAATAGCAAGGGAAATAAAATGGCATATTACCATTCATGACTTTATTGTTTTCTTACGTGAAAAAGAAAAGCAGTGATTAAAATTCGCCTCAATTGAACATGTTCCTGCGACGCCACGGCCTCATTGGGATATATATTCTGTTGTGGGTACAAGATTTGACGTTACACCCCACATCTACATGGTGGCAAACATGAGAAGATGATATGCGCCATCCACCGGTTGATGAACGAAATGAAGAGTTTAAGGCGAAGCCTTTCAAAAGTAGGTCGATAAACCCTATGAACCAGTCCATCCAATACCACCATTACCAACCATCGGTTTATACCGCAAACAGACGGACCACAATATCACATAGATCCATTTGACGTTAACCATTATTCCACATTTGCTGCTTGGCATGGAAAGCACAAATACAGGCATTAGTAGCCTTTCTCGAGAGAATCACAGTTTATAAACCGATGTAATGATTCAGAATATTTATTCACGCTTACTGTAGCCACCGTAGAGAAGTTGGGCGTCAGGAACCATGTCGGCTCTAACATCCATTGAGGTTGGTTTAGGCCGGGGGGGGACCTCGAGAAGTTGTACAACCACCTGCGAATCAACACGCCTGATTAAACTGCCGCTCTGTTAATTAGACTGTAGCCTAGAGCGCCACCTGGTGACTGGAGTTCATTCTCACATTCGGTTGACTTTTTTTGTATGGTGTTTCGAGGAGAAGGCAGGTAAAGCTTCCGTTGTGAAAAACGTGTTTCAGTCTATTGTGAAGCTAAGCTGGGGTGAGGATGTACTGATGGGTGCACGAAATAAACTCAGTAAAACCTACTTTGGTCATGTCTGCACAAAGGAGTAAAAACATACAGGTGGGACTGAGAGGTGGCAATAAAGTTTCAAAACCAACTGCTACAATAAGCACGCACACACACACACACACATCCTGAATAAAATGATATTTGTGAATATAAACTAGCTGATCATCGTTCACATGCAACAACAGAACCCGAACGTTACACATGGACTGTACTATTCTAGAAAGTGGCCTATCCATGACTGTTTGACAACAGGGTTGGGGAAATAAGGTTTGAAAGACACATTCTACTCATTTATCTGCTGTCTTCATCTGTATACTGATTTAACTTATTTTAATATGTGTAATTTTATCAAATATGAGGTGCATTACATCGTGTCTTGATGTGCTTAATGTGCTGTATAGGGTAGCTGATTGGTTGACAAATCAATTGACTGATCAATCAATAGATAGGCTGATTGATTGATTAACTGCACTGTAAATCAGATTTTTTTGTCTCAAATCTAAAGAAATCACCTTTTGCATGAGACCAGTTCATCTGTTTACCTCAATTTATTGGATTTTGTAGACCATGTTATTCATACTTCACAGATTTCATTCTATTGCTAACTGTCTTATATTTTGTACTTTATATTGCCTATATTTTGTATTTATTGTTGAGACTCTTTACTCCTTGTTGTTAATGTTTTACATTTCTCATCTTTTCTCTCTTTTTTTATAATCTGTATTTGCCATTTGGAGCTGGCACAATTGTGATGTAATTGTACTGGCATAATAACAATAAACATATCATCCTTTATGAATTAACCAGAGCAGTCATTTTGAATAAAACTAGTCATTAATGCTTGGTGAGAGATTTCTAACCTAACCTTGTGTACACATCACTCAATGTTCAATTGTAGCCACTGTAAATTAGGATATAATCCCAGGGGTAATCCTCAGTGCAAGAGTTTAAATTCATAATTAAATCTGTGTGACATCAGCTAATTACTGGAAGCAAGAGGTGAGAGGAATCTTACTCATCACTAGGTGTGTCAC
>OMLC01081639.1:0-21030 GCA_900302585.1 Regalecus glesne
GTAAGCCTCTCTCTTTCTCTCTGTCTCTGTCTCTCTCTCTCTCTGTCTCTCTCTCTCTGTCTCTCTCTCTCTGTCTCTCTCTCTCTCTCTCTCTCTCTCTTTCTCTCTCTCTCTCTCGCTCCTTCATCTCCTTTCTTTCTGTTCTCTCTCTCTCTCTCTCTCTCTCTCTCTCTCTCTCTCTCTCTCTCTCTCTCTCTCTCTCTCTCTCTCTCTCTCTCTCTCTCTCTCTCTCTCTCTCTCTCTCTCTCTCTCTCTCTCTCTCTCTCTCTCTCTCTCTCTCTCTCTCTCTATCCCAGCCTGTCTCTCTGTCTGACTCTGACTGCCTCTCTCCGAGCAGCCGAGAGATTAAATGGAGGGCGTTTTATTTAAGATTTATTATATTTTTTTGCGGTAAACTTTCGAGGTAAAATGACACATTCTGGAGCATTAACAGTTTACTGCACTTGGGGTGAAGATTAGGGTTTATTGGGTTTTTTTGTGGGATTTTTAATAGTTTGGTTCTAATTCAGTAATAACTCTTTCAAATGGAGTTGGTGAACATTGACAAGTTTTTGTTTTCCCCGTCTGCGTTTGGCTTTCCTATATTCTCTTCTTTGATAACAGATGTCTTCATTCATTCAAGGAGTTGTGTTCAGAACTGGGACTGCTTTAAAAGTATATGGACCTGAAAAGTCAAGTGCAGATGTACACAAATCATTGAACTAACTTGGTCATTAACATTGGTGAAATGAGGAGGGCCGCTGACCAGACTGAAAAAATAATGGAAAACATGTCTGCTGTCCGCTTATTAAAGATGTGAAGTAAATTATACAGTTTTGAGGTATTGTAGTAGGCTCTAAGGACGCATCAAAGGTAATGTAGTTATAACTAGACAGAGTCCGTCTTATTCTGAGAATTAAGAGACATGTTCAAGGTGAAAACTCAATCGAGGACGTGTCTACGGTTATGGGGGAGGGGGGGCAACACTGCACATTTTAAAATGGGAAAAAAAGAAATCTGACAAATGAGTCAAAAGGATTATTAATATGATTCTCCAAACCACTCATTAGAATGGCCCCGTCCTAAATTTGAGAACCAGACTGCGCCGTAGCTCGGAGAATTCTGGGAAAAAACCAGGGGGCCGATAAATGATTAAACACCAACTTTAAACCCGTTAAAAGAACACAGAGTAACAGGAATACAAGTGCAATGGTTCTAAAAAGGTAACTGCTATATCTCCACCTCGGCCTGTTCATCCGTGTTGTTCAGAAAATTATAGCTGGGGTGGCAAAGCTCCTCCTCTGATGCGAGGCATACATTGTAAAGTGTATCGAGTGGTTGCTAGACTAGAAAAGTGCTTTATAAAGATGAGTAATTTTACTCCTCTGTGATAAGACATGTTTACCCCACTACTGTCAACAAGGTTTTCTCCATTTTTATTTTTTCTTTGCCTCATCAGTATATTGTTTAGATCAAACCTTTTCATGGATTTGGCACAAACATGGCTTTTTTTGTGCAGGTCAAGTGTTTTATGTGTATAGATATGGATCTTTTTGCATGCGTTAAAGTGCATTTTTATCCATGTGGTAGTGTTTGTCTTTACTGGCACAGATAAATGAAGTCAAAATTGAAATGGATTGAAAAAAAATGGGCAAAAAGTGTGCCACTATATTGTAACTCATCTCTTCAATGCTGTTTGGAATCATGTACCCAGAATCTCGTTAGCCTCAGTCCTTTTGACCTGTGGAAGACATTTGCTTTGTCACCCTCCTAGCGAGGTCATGTTTTTGTTTTTGCCTTTTTTTTTCCACCCTCTGTCCCTGAACCCTGCATTCTTCCTCTTCTCATGGGAGGTCACACATTCTTCTAGGTCTCTTATTATGGTCTGCCCTTTCCCGTTAACCTCATCCCCTATCCTCCCTTCCTTCTTTCTTTCCTGCTTGCTGCATTTGCCTCTTTCTTACCTTCTCTCCCTTCCTTCTTTCTCTCCCTTCACCCTTCCTTTTTTCCCCATATCTCTCTCTCTCGCTCTCTTTATGTGTGTGTATGTATATATATATATATAGTTAATTCCGGCCATTGCTCAGCTCTCTGGTGTATCAGGACAGGGAAAGCTGACCACGGTCACGTTGACCTGTATACAACTGAAAAAGTAGGCAGAAAAAAACAGCTGGGCGGAGTATTTAGGATGGAGATGAACCACATGCAGATACATATAACCATATGCTGTTTGACAGAAAGGTATTTCACCATTACTCAAAGTACAATATTATAATATTACAAAAAGTACAATCATTCCCTATCTTCTGTTAGTTTTCTTTATGTCCATCTTTTTTTGTTTGACCCCTGTTCATGCGGGTTGGACCATGTGTGTGTTAGGGTAATCTGCAGGTCCATTAGCTTATCCGCTATCATCTTTAGCAACACCACACCCTCTCTATATCACTACAGATTTGTGTCTGTCCATTCAATCATGGCTTCCCTGGCAGCCTTCCCACTGTCCCTGTCAGTGAGTCAGTACTCACAATTATTGTGGTACATACCATCAGGTTTTGATGCCTAAATGGTCTTTTTAACCTTTCACTAAGCACCGTGAAATAGATTTAATCATATATTTCATGTAGAAAAGTGTTTTCTACATGAAACTCCAAGTTTTCCTTTCTCTTGCTCTATCAACCAGCTCTGACTGAGGGATCTCAAGGCATTCCCAGGTCACAATGGTCTCCTCCCACCTGGACGTACCTGGAACACCTCATTTGGGAGGCGACCGGGTGGCATCCTTATTAGATACCTGAAACCACCTCAACTGGCTCCTTTCTACTCGAAGGAGCAGCGGCTCTACTCCGAGCCCCTCGCGAATGTCTGAACTTCTCACCCTGTCTCTAAGGGAGACACCAGACACCCTCCTGTATCCACGATCTTGTTCTTTGGGTCATGACCCAGATTTCATGACCAGAGTAGGAACAAACATTGATTTACATATATCTTTTTTCTAAATCCAGCAGCGCTATCTGTCCTTCAACGTTCCTCTCCTTGACACAACACCTGCCCATATACTTCATCACCATGATCTCTTCTCCTGTCATCACTCTCTGCTCGTTGGGTCCACTCTCCACTGCTTCATTCGATTCACTCCAGAATTCTTCTTTCTCTTCCATCTCACACCCAACTTGCAGGGCATAGGCAGTGATAACATTCATCAGTACACCTTTGATTTCTGGCTTCATACTCATCACTCTGTCTGACATTCTTCACCTCCAACATGCTGATGGCATACTCCCATCTGTCCATCCATCCATCCGTCCATCCATCCATCCACCCATCCGCCCATCCACCCATCCATCCTGTCGACTTCTTATCCCAAAACAGGTCGCGGGGGAACTGGAGCCTATCTCAGTTCTCAGACAAAAGGTGAGGCGAAAGGTGGGGACACACCCTGAACCGGTCGCAGGACAGAGCAATTAGGGGACCAGTGCCTTGCTCAAGGACACTTTGGCACACTTCTCTGCAGGTCCCGGTACCTGCTGACATACTCGTCCTTCAGAACCACCCCCACCTCATTTCTTCTCCCATCAGCACCATGGTAGAAGAGTTTTAAGCCACTTCCAGTGTTCTTTACCTTACTCCACTTTCAACTGCCTTCTTGCACACATAGTATATCTTACCCTCCTTCTCTCCATCTCATCAGCCAGCTTTCTCCCTTTACCAGCTATAATCACATTCAAAGTTCCAAGTCTCACCTCCGTACTCCTACCCTTCCTCCTCTCCCAACATCTCTGGATATGCCTTCCCCCTTTCCTTTGCTCAATAGTAATATTCCTTTCCACCGGCACCCTGCTGACCAACAGCACCTACCAGTGGTGGTTGTTGGCGACCATGGCCTTGCCAAATCTGGTGTGGAAATCTCATTTATGATCCCCGTATTTGATTTGGCAAAGGGGTCCGCGGTTGCTCAGTGAGTGGAGTGTGGGCATCTTAGGAACTGACGAGTCAGAGGCAGCGGGTTCAGAAGACATGCAGTAGGATGCAGTTTCTAGATATTATTTTCATAACATCTTAGCTTTGAGAGTAAATTAGTTGAAATCATCTAATATCAGTGTACGAAAAACCAATCGCTGATCATCCCTTCAATTATTGACATGCAATCTGATTGCCAATCAACAAGCCTGAACTATAACTGAAAATCATCTTTTTTTTTAAAAAAAATCTTTATGTGCTTGCAGAAATTGGGTCCCGGAGTTAACCAGTTTGCCTACACCTGTATCCAAGACCATCCCATCTGGACCAACCAGCAGTTCTGGGAGGCCACATTCTATAGTGAGATCCAGAACCAAATTCGTGCCCTATACCTTAGCGCCACAGAGGAGAAAGTAGCCATTACTATGAGGCTAACCGTAAGTACATGCGCATGAAGCCTGCTCTATACCTACCGTAATATCTGATGGTTAATTGGTGATGCATTTATTGCTCAAAAACTTCCCTTCTTAAATCCTAAAAAAGCTAATGTTAAACACAGTACCATATCCTTACATACTGTGCTGAATGCATCATCTGGACCTGTGGGAGGCCACTGGCTGTGTCCTGACCTCTTCATCCTGTTGTCCAACTCTGGATTTTTTTCATTCCAGGACCACAGTTCCCTGGCCACAGAAGCAGGGAGAGGTGCAGAGCAAACAGCCATGGACCTGGCAGCAGAGCAGCTGCGTATGTGGCCCAAGCTGAGCAAGGAGAAGCAGCAGGAACTGGTGAAAAATGAAGAGAGCACTGTGTTCAGCCAAGCCATACACTACGCTAGCCTCATGGTCTACATACTGGTCCCAATGGACACCAGCAAGAATAGGCTGCTCCGGAACACCCCTGCCACTGACTGGGAGAGTGGTAGCAACAGCATTGTCACCAACAGGTCAGGAGAAGACACAAAACTCCCTAAGAATTCCACAGCATCAGCATCAAAATAGTCTCACTTCTGTTATGATATAATTCATGAGATTATCCCTTGGGTACACCTGGGTACACCTCAAGCATTAATATATCTCAGCTAAGTTTAGTTAACGAAAATATAATGTATGACTTATTTATTCACCATATTTTAAATGCTCATAGTAGTATGGAGCCAGATAAAACATTTTAAATGTGGGCTTTAAGGGTCTATTAATTATTATTGGGCAATGTAGTATCCCAAATGGAGAACAGTTGTTCTGAACTTGAGAACATTTTTTTTTTCTTGATTTGGGAGTATTTCTTACTTTCTTTTAGTAAGATGATGGTAAATTGGTAGGCCAGTGACTCAGAGTACCTTATACCGTCTGCTTTTGCCATATAGAGCACAGTATCTCTTCTGTAGTCCACCCTCATCCATTCTGTTGGAAGTGGGTATTTATTTATCATTGTACATACACACAATCAAATTAGTTTTCTGCATTTAACCCATTCTATTGTATAGGAGCAGTGAGCAGCTGCAGCATCTAGGGAGCAGTTAGGGGTTCAGTGTCTTGCTCAAGGACATTTTGACAAGTTTTATGGAGGAGCTGGGGATCGAACCACCCAACTCCCCTTTCCTCCCCCTTCCTCCTACATTTTCAAATTCTCAACATTAATTGTAATTGAATTGCACGATGGGTGGCTTTCTGTCTCCATGTGTTTACCAGGTACTGTTCTGCCTAGGAGATTCTAGATTCTAGAACATATGGTATTGGCTAATGAAACATATTCTCTTCCCTCACACATCTTTTTCTCTCATGAATGATGTCTTCTTCATTCTCATTGTCTGTGTATGTGACCTCGGAGGAGCCTGCAAGACTCGGTGCTGAGTGCCTGTGTGTTGAGTCGGGCCTGTGATGCCTGGTTTGTTGTTCCCTGTTGTGTGTGCTCTGCTGAGTCACTATGGCCTCTTCCAAGTTCATCATTCATTGTTCCAGCCATCCGTCGTCGGTCGCTTGTCCACGGTCGGGTCACGGGGGGATGCTTGAGCGTATCTCGTCGCTCACTAGGGAGGGGAGGGGAGACATCCGGGATGGGTCGTAGTTCAATCTCACGCTTTGAATAATTGGGGTTTTGGTGTCCTGCTCAATGATGCTTGACACATTCTTCATATGATGAGAATTAGCCTGGTGACTTGATTTGACGTATTTTCATTATAGATTTTAATTAATATGAACTATTACTTTTATTATTATTATTGTTATTTAATTACGTTTTAATTTCGTTATAATTCGGTTATCTTCTCAGTTTGTATGCTGTAAATTGTGTTTTACTCTGTATACGCGTCCATTGCACACCTGTCCACCTTGGGAGAGAGATCCCTCCTCTTGCTCTCCCTGAGGTTTCTTCTTATTTTTCTCCCTTTCAAAGTTTTTTTTAAGGTAGCTCCTTATCTGATATGAGGGTCTTAGGACAGGACTTTGTGTTAGTGTAGTGTAAAGACCACTGAGCCAAATTTGCAATAATGCTCTATACAAATAGAATTTACTTGACTTGACAAGAGGATTTACTGCCAAGATTGTACTTTGTTGCCCCAGACTTCTTTTGTTCTTCACACAAGATGTCTGGACGTTAATCTTAACTGTTTTCAAACCTAGCAGAATAGCCGCATCATTGTTTTACATGCAACATCCCAGCATCAGGCCAATCAGCTGGTATTTTTCCAGGCCCAGCAGTGGATAACTCCACTTCTGGAGATTCCAGAGGTGCAGTCTTCTGCTCAGAGTGCACACCTTGAGGTCAGGCATCGCAGGTTCGATCTCACCGCAGGGTGTCAGGAAAGGGCCTCAATCCCCCATGTTCAGTAAATGTAAGGCATAGGTTATAAAATGCTTTGAGTGTGTGCTAAACTAGAAAAGTGCTATATAAAACCATAAACTGTAAAACCATATCAGACCATTTACCATTCAGCAGAGTGGATGCTCAGTTACAAGAGAGTCCTTCAGATACAGAGTTGCCTCTCAAACTGCTAAATGTCTGCTTGAAAAAGCTGAAGTTTCATATGCATCTCACCGTGAACGTTCATATTCATCTTGATCACATGCGCATCTGAGACCATAATCCCTAATAATAATTATGTCGATCCGACACAACTGTCTCACTCTCACTCTTGGCTTGCTCGTGTGGTGTATGCAGTATCGCAGGTAGCATGGCAGAGAGCTTCGACACAGAGAGTGGGTATGAGGACTCCGAGAGCAGTGATGTCGTGAACTCCGTGGTCCGGTTTGTCGCTCGCTTCATCGACAAGGTGTGCACAGAAAGCGGTGTAACCCAAGACCACATCAAGAGCCTGCACAGCATGATACCAGGTACATCTCTACACCTCTCAGAACTCCTGTCACCAAACCCTGACGCTAGAATTCTCCCCTGGGATCATCTGCCCTATCCTCATGCTCTAGGCTTTGCACCGTAGCTTGTTACCTTGCCTCCCTATGAAAGCTGAAGGAAGACTGGTGGTGTGTGTCCTAAGTGCGGGCCCACGGCAGCACTGGCCTCTGAGTTGATGAACTGCTGACATGTTAAGCAGCCTCTAAAGCTGTAAACATAGGCTGCGTTGGCGTGTACTAGCATGTGTTGATGCTGGACCAATTCTGAATGCAATGTGTATTCTATGTGTCAGTGTTTGCACAAGGTGTGTGTGTGTGTGTGTGTGAGTGAGTGTGTCCAGTATAGTAAGGGATGTGACTTGGTGTGTTCATTAATGCTGACTCCTGTCCTCTAGGCATTGTAGCCATGCAGATGGAGGCTCTGGAGGCAGTCCACAGAGAAAGCAAGAGGTTGCCACCCATTCTGAAGGTTAGTGCTGCCATACACTTTGCCACCAGGCAAACTGCTAAAGCTGGAGGGGTACAGTTGTAAGCCCGATTACTTTCCTTTTTAGAGGGGGAAGGGCCCTGTTCTTTTGTTTTATGGAGGGGGTGAATTGACTTATGCAGTCAAGCATTTAATGCCGAAACCAGTTATGTGAAACCAGTTATCTATCGTCGACCTCGGTCTTTGTGCAATCAGGTTCAAAGCACCATGTCTGACTTGTGTTGAAAGTATTTAGCCCATAGCAAGAGTCAAAACCTGGTGCTGAGTCAATTTTTTGTGGGCGTTTTTGTTACTTTTTTTAGTATGGGGCCATTTTTCAACTTTATTTTGATAGGATAGTCAAGACAGGAAAGGCAGGGGAGAGGAAGAGAGGGGATGACATAAAAGAAAGGGTGTGGGTCAAATTTGAACCTGGGTCCCTACAGTAAGGAATCAACCCTATGTGGCACACACTCTACCAGGTGACCACCAGGGTGACCCCCTGCTGACTCGATTTTGCCGTTTCTTCTGGTATATTGGTTGTTATGCAGATTTCCTCTCACTGAGCAATGGTGTCCTCTCATCATTTCATATTATTACAGAGTCATAGTTAAGCTGTTGATCTATTGAACCTTGTTTAGCTTCATGTCTACCAGCTCTTGAATAAGTCCACTCAGCCATATTGATACATCTAGATGCACCCATCCTGCCGTGAGAGCCATCTAAAGATCACAATGAGCAGTCTGGCCTGTTTGAACATGTAGGGCCAGGCTTCCCTGCCCTGCAAGCAGCCTATTACACACTTATGAAGTGGGTTAGAAATATTCTATATTATTGTTATTATTATTATTATTGTTTTTGTTGTTTTTGTTGTTGTTGATGTTTATGCTAAACACACACTTGTAAGAGGCCCGGCCGGCAGCTGTAGTGAAATGATAAGAAACATCTCATCCCAAGGTCCCATTTGGCGAAATTTAAGGAACTCCTGTTATTTCCCAGCCAGGCATTTATTCTTCCAGGCTGGCCCTGAACCTCACTCAGGAATGTTGGGACTGAGCTAACCTCCCTCTACATTTTATTCATGGTGACAGATCAACTGAGTTTTTCCCCCATTGGTTTTGGAGGGCCAGGGAAATTTGAAGCAGCATGTGGCCCCAATATAAGCCTTCTTTTACAGCACACTTGGGAATAGGCTGGTTATGTGGTGGCCCTTTTGTGGACGGTTAATAAAACACCACCATTTTAAAAACGGTGTTTTGTTGTCATCAGTATCATGTTATTTGGGGCAGATGTCACGCTGTGCATGATTTTCCTCCCTGTTTCTTCAGAACGCTATGCTTAGCTGTTCTTTGGCACCATGTGGAGCGTTCTGACACAAGATTTGCTAAAGATTTTTGAAATGCCGATAGCAGCAGATAGAGGCTGCTTTGGATCGAAACGGTTCATATATGGTATCTATCGCCATAGCTCCATATGTTATCTGACTCTTTTTAGAAGTTATTCAGCAGATAGGAACAGCTGTTGTTACACTTTACAATTGGTCAGGGATTTAGAAGTTGAGAATGGTTGGCGAGGCTAATTGTAAAGATAATATGCACACCAGATGACAATGTCCATATGTTTAAACATTAAAAGTAAGTACTAATTATTACTGTTTAGAAGAGCCGGATAATAATCGCCCCCCCCCCCTAAAAGGCAAATAACCAGCATGCATGTTGCTCCATAGTTGCTCATTGATCTTCAGAGGGGGAAGAAAAAAAATCACATATTTTTCTTTGTATGTCATCATCTGAACTATCCATCGTTATTTGTGTTTCATGATGACTCTGCATACAATGCGCTGCTTTAGTGATGTGTGTCCTTCAGTGCATCCAATGTTGCAATTTACTGTCCCATTGTATTACGTGAGAGTATATCAACTCCATGTCCTGTTTTTCCCATCTGATTAGCTGATACAAATACATTGGGGTTTTGCCGTGTTTTCATACGGCACTACTGTGTGACACTGTTGTTGGTTCAGAGGTGTTCATGGAAATGTCTGAAAAAGTGTAACAATCCGTCAATTATCTCTTTTCAATTTGTCTTCTCTTGCTCAGCCGAAGATTCTGCGGCCAGCGTTGTTGCCTGGTGAGGAGTTGGTCTCAGAAGGGCTGCGGGTGGTACTAGACCCTGATGGTAGAGAGGAGGCCACTGGGGGCCTGCTGGGGGGACCCCATATTCTACCAGCAGAGGGAGCCCTGTTCCTGACCACCTATCGCATCATCTTCAAAGGCACCCCCCACGATCCACTAGGTATTTCCGTCCCTAAAGCCATGTTAGGTGATCAGCTGTAAAGCATCCGTCTTTGCCTGGCCACCAGACTGACTTTATGTTTCTCTGGTTTCCTAGTAGTCAGTTTTCCACAGGAAATGACTCTCCAGATGGTCTAAGATTAACCTCTCTTGTATCCAGTTGGGGAGCAGGCAGTGATCAGGGCATTCCCAGTGGCCACCCTGACCAAGGAGAAGAAGATCAGCATTCAGAATCAGCTGCAGCAGAACATGCAGGAAGGCTTTCAGTTGCGCTCTGCATCCTTACAGGTAAACCAGTGGGCAAACTGAGCTCTGCTAATCTCCCATGAACCAAAGTCTCCAGAGACATTGACTAAAGACGTGAAGATGGAGGGGTGCTGATTATTTTAAAGTCTTGTTATATCTTATGTATTGCCTGGAGTCCTTTCTGACATCCCATATGCACAGAATTGCTAAGAATTCTTATTAAAAGTTGTCCTTGGTCACTACAAATGGCCAAATGAATTTACAAGTCTGGACATTGAACAATTGATTTATTGGACTTCAGTCTACATCCAGCATATTATGAATACAGTTTCAGAACCTCGATGAGCATGTGCAGTTCCTCTTTCGGTGAGACTGAAACTGACTTTGTCTTTAGCCTTTTGACATTTTATCTAGCGCTATAAAACTTTTGTTTTCTGGTTCACTCTCTTTTTAGTCTTTTTAGTCATAGGAAGAATAAGAGTGTCCATATCCTCATAGTGTATCACTTGGCTGAGGGGGAATGTTGCGTTTGTGTGTGTGTGTGTGTGTGTGTGTTTTGGTTTGTCTTGTGAAAGCTATGTCTAGACAGCATTATCAGTCCTATGTTAAGACCTGCAGAGAGTGAGAGATACAGAGCAAAGGAGGGATGTCGTCAGTATCACCATGCACGCTCTAGGGTGGTGTTAAGGGTTGCAGTGGGTGGGGAGAGAATGTATTGAGGCTTCATTGCATTCTCTTTGAGAGGTTCAATAATATCAATTAAAGTGTAGTTTGCAGCCAATGTCACTACGGAATCATTTTAGTAGTTCTTTTAGGATTTGTAGTACGAGTTGCTTAGTAGTTATGTCTGATTTATTGTGTAGATCATGTTTTAAGCAGAATGAGCAGTACCATCATCAAACCAATATATTTGTATGATATCTTGGATAGCTGATAAAGGTGGCTTTTGATGAGGAGGTGAGCTCAGAGATGGTGGAGACCTTCAGGAAGCACCTCCATAGGATCCGCTATCCACAATCCATCTTCAGCACTTTTGCATTTGCCGCTGGACAGACACCGCCTCAGCTCATCCTCCCTAAGCAAAAGGAAAGAAATACAGGCTTCAGGTTTGTGATTTATCAGGGATGATAAATAGCCCTCATCGGAGACCAACTCCTAGGCCCTAAAGCATACCACCATCTGAATGATTCCTGTGTAAAAACGTGCATTATTCGTCAGTCTTTCGTGGAGACATTAGAAAATTCCCTTATTTCATGTAGGTGATGAGTGATGTTTTAGAGCTCTCTACACTTATCCTCGCAGGACACTGTCCAAGACCATCGTTAAGGGAGCCAGGAAGGCAGGAAAGATCACCATGGGCCGCAGCAGCCAGGCCACATTAAAGAAGACCGAGAGAGGCAGCAGGTCAACCTGGCACGAGGATGATGACATCTCAAGTGAGCACAACAGTCTGTTTTTGTCATGTTTATGTGTTTTTTGCCTTTTTGTGTGTGCGTTGGCATGTGAGTGAGGAAATGGCCGGGTTAACACTAATTCCTTTGTATCTGTGTATGTGTCTCTGTGTATGATTTTTGGGGGTTGTGCATGTTCTCGTTAAAGTATCGGACGATGGTGAGCCACCCCCCAGCAGTACTCTGCGGGCATCATCAGAGAGGTCCACCATGGAGCAGCTGGTGGAGCGGGCCTGTTTCCGTGACTACCAGCGTCTGGGCCTTGGAACAATCACTGCCAGCACTTCCCGTTCCAAGACAGGCGATCAGTTCAGAATCACCGCTGTGAACAGGCTCTATTCTCTCTGTCGCAGGTACACCACCAAGCGTACTGTATAGTCATGGCTATTTTGACAGTTGTGATTAATTTTCACTTTGCTGCAACATACAATTGAACGTGTTTATGTTGAGGGAGGGAACGATTGGTTGAACTAACAGGGACTCCAGTCTCCAGAGGCTGTTTGAAAGATTCGGCTGTTTGGTCGTCATGGGGATTTTGAGGGATTATTTGAACTCAAGGTACAGGAACTGCACATTTATAGATAAAAATGAAATGCAAATTTTTGCAACGTATTTTAGAAAAGGTTCCACATTGTTTTACTAATTTACTGTACTTTAATTTTTGGAAAGTGCAAATGTGTGACATGATGTCACGTGTCAGCGGCCAGTTTTCATTACAGAGCTTTATTTTCTGTTTACACGTGCAGCTTCCATTCATAAACCTTACAGGTAATGTTTGTTCACACATGACATGACAGTGCCTTCCATCTTGCTCCTTCCATTTTTATCGTGAACCGTTAAATCTGAACTCTGTTATTTCCATTTATTTATTTTGGGTTCTCGTTTCCCATACAACTGAACCACACAGCTGACTTCGTTTCATTCTCTTGAACGAAGGTCTCTTATTTCTAGGTCAGTCCATTTCCCAGAAATTTTGAAAATTCCTTTTGTTGTCACTGGTTTACAAACAAACCTCTCGCCTCAGACAAATTGCTGCCTTGAATAAGTCCCTGTGACTGATTTTGAATTTCGAGTCCACCTGCGCTTAACTAAATTGAGATAAATGTTGTTTAAATAAAGCTTTGATCTAGCTAAGAGGCAGGTCCACTAGTTTTACCTTGATTCATCCAAAGTCAGATTGGTATTGTTGATTTGCAGCATTTGTTGCTCCTGCCTGAATTGTTTAAAGTCAGCATATACAAAAAGGGCAGTAGGGAATTCTCTTCAGCTGGCATGTAGGCATGCTACTTGTCACATTAGACCCATCAGACCCAGATTTGGTCATTTACATGCACACACACACACATCCACATACCCCCACATGGTTTTGGTAGCAGTAGTCCAACGTATCATTTCTTTTGTATTCTAAATGTCTTTAAACAAAGTAGTCCCCTGAGCTCAATTGGGACTTATTGTTGTATATCCTTTATAACCTCAGGATTGGTTTGAAGTTTGTATGTGATCTCCTCTCTTCAGTTACCCTGGGCTGCTAGTGGTCCCCCAGGCTGTGCACGACAGCAGTTTACACAAGGTTGCCCGTTGCTACCGACATAACCGCCTTCCTGTGGTGTCATGGAAGCATCCTCGCACTAAAGCTGTGCTGCTTCGTTCTGGAGGTTTCCACAGCAAGAGTGTGGTTGGACTGTTTAAGTCGCAGAACTCCTCTTCCACCGGTAAGTACCAAACTCCTCACCAGGGTACCGAGCTTTACACACATCATGGCTATGCTATAAAGGCTATTCAGTACTCCAGGAAGGGTGTAGGCATATCTGCTAATTGATGACCCCCATTAGTTGCTTTGCTTAAGAATACCCTTTAAATAAGTACATTTAAATGGGTAAATGGATATTTAGTCTCTAAGTGCTAATCATTATTGGTTTGTCATCGTAATACATTATTTTTTAAATAGTTTTAATAAATCAATTGAAACAGAACATATAAATCATTTATTTATTTTATTTTATAAATAAGTTGTTGTGGTTTATTATAGTAATGTGATATGTTTCTCCCACCACCTTCAGCCCCTGCTTCATCCTCAGAGTCATCCAGTAGTCTTGAACAGGAGAAGTATCTACAGGCCATTCTCGACTCGATCCCCATCTACTTCAAAATCAACGGCACCAACACCCTATCCAACCGCTCCCTCGTGAACTTTTTACCAGGTACTCTTAAAGAAAATATGACATCATACTCGGGTCACTTGCGGTTAGTTCTCAGACTAGATGTTGGCTAGTAAGAGAAGAATTTAGCAAACAAGCTCATAATCATAATTTACTTCCCATCACATATCATATGTTACTGTATGAAGTGAGAGTATTTCTGTTAAAACTGGAAAGGTGCTTTGGACGAGAGGTTGGGTTATATTTTTGGAGTACTGATAGATTATGAAACAGAGTTTACAAATATTTTTAATCTAGATTTTCTGTATTATATACCTCACTGCAGGGCAGAAAGCCACAACTGAAGTCTAAAGTCTTGCAGGAGTCATTTTGGATGCTGTCAGTAAGAATAGAGAAATCTTTTCTGTGGACAGACCTGGTTACAGCACACAGATGGCTTCTGTGAAAATGAATTATATGGGTGGGTGAAATAAAAGGTGGTGTAAAAGTAAAGCATGGCTCTGTTTAAAAAGGTCACATAAGTTTGCTTTCAGTCTGCAGAGTTATTCGGACTTATTTAAACCGGTTCCAGTAGCAGATCATTAGTTGCACTGCTGACTGTCTCACCTACCCCCACTCGGAATATTCTTCCTCTCAGATACTCTCTCTTTTAGACTTTCACAAGAACACATCAGTTTACTTCCAAACTTCCGCCACTCCTTCACTAACAGACTGACCAGCCCTGCTAATTTGCAAATGGACAGAAAAAATTTTTACATTTTCTATTTACATTAGTTTCTATTTAGTTTATCATTAACCTTGTACTTCTTACATTGACTGTCAAAGGTGGTTCTCAGCAATACACAGTCAACCATTTTTTGTTCTGATTCACTTCCTAACTTTATTTTTTGGGGTGTGCTCATTCTTGTTTTCTTTACCATTTCTCTTGGTCATTGTCTTGTTTTGTATCCACTCAGCCTTCCTCTGCCGGAGTGTGTTTTTCTGTGTCTGTGAGAATAATCTATTATTTGGTTCTGAGGGGAAGGAACTCTTTTACAATATGAGGTTATGTAAGACCAGCAGGACAACCCAAGGTCAAGACATCAGTCCTCTCAGCTTTCACCCCATTCTGACAAGACTACTGTGCAGTAGCCACCGTAACAGCTGCATACAGGATGCTGACACACAGACACACATAAGCACATTATCAATGCTTTTGTTCCCAAATTAACTATCACATGCCTTGTGCTAATGGGAACTGGGTCAAAAACCCTTCATGGCATCATTCACATCATCAGTCTCTGAGGTCTAAGCCACTCGGTGTAGGGATCGGATAAAGGAACTTTCAATGACAAGACAAGATAAGATATTCCTTTATTACTGGGAAATTATGGTGTTACAGCAGCAAAGTAGAAAGCACAGTAAGAGAGGCATCAAATCTAGAACATGATATGTAACATCATTTTAAACAAGGGGAGAAATATGAACACTATATACAGTATGAACAGGAAAAATACACTCGTTTTAATTAACAGGTATGTTGATGTTGTGTTCATGTATTGGATTTATTCTACTGGAGGAGCAGTGCTGATAATATAGTCTGACAGCCTTGGGAAGGAAAGACCTGCAGAAACGCTCCTTCAAACACCTTGGATGAAGTAACCTGTCCCTGAAGGAGCTCTCTAGTCTGGCAATGTAGTCCCGCATGGGGTGAGAACCATTGTCCATCATGGATGACAGCACAGCCATCATCCTCCCTTATCCCACTACCTCCACAGTGTTGAGGGGGCATCCCAGGACTGAGCTAGCTCTGTAGATGGGATTTCCTCCATTTCAGTAACATCAGTAGGAGTTCAAAGAAGTTAATAGTACAGGATTTACCTGTGGGCCCAACATGCTTTATTAAATATTGCAATAGGATGTGGCTTTTTATAACTGATCTTCCAACATAACACAAATTTGTCCACTTGGTCCCTGGCCAGCTCATCATGCAAAATCAGTTCTCTAAATTGTTCATGTTCCATCCACAAGAGGACTTATGTCCTATTTATTGATTTGTGTTGTCTTCAGGGAGTGAAAGGACATCCAGGATACCAAAGATGGCCCCAGTGTATTTAGACATTCCATTCTCAAACAGCTTTACTAGAGGAGGTGAGAGCTGTCCTTGCTTTTCCTACTCATGCCAAACACTGGAAATACAATGACCGAGAGGCACTGTTCTCTGGCTATGGTGCTGTCCCCTCGGTCAGTTATTTAAACACAGCTTTTGTAATTGACACATGGCAGGATTCTAAAAGTTATAGGTTGGACACACATCATTTCGACACACTAAAATCTTCAAAAGGTCATACTCATATTTTATATAGTCTGGACATAATCCAGCCACAATGTGTACGCACGTGTACAAGTTGTATTGAGAGGTGGGGAGAGAGCATGATAGAATAATGCAGGTTGAAAAAGAACCAGAAAAAGAGGAAAATTGGAGGTGGGTTTAAACTCTTCTACCGTGGCGCATGAAGGAGGAGAAATGGTCTAGAAGTAATCTGAAGGAAGAGTATGTCAGGGGTCTGTTGGAGGTGAAGAAAGTGCCAGAGTGAACAAGATGAAGCTAGAGATCAATGGTGTGATAATGAATGTTATCAGCACATTTGCCCCACAAGTTGGATGGAAGATGGAAGAGACAGACGAATCTGGAGTGAATCAGATGGAGTGATAGAGGAGATGCAAGGAGAAGAGAGCAATGTGAAGGGACAGATTGTGATGGATTTTTCAAAAAGGATGGAAATGGCTGTAGTGAATATGCATTTCAAGAAGAGGAAAGAACACCTGGAGACGTATAAGAATGGAGGAAAATGCCCACAGGTGGGCTGTATTTAAAAAAAAAGGTGAATTGCTTCATCTGGATGTAGAGTTTTATTGAGAAACGTTTTCATCACTCAAGCAGGTGACGTCCTCAGTCTGAGCTGACTGCGGACATCCACACCCTTATAAACAATACAGTCCATGCCAACCAAAACAAAGCAGGATTTCATATGCAAGTTGGCCATTGACTGGACATTCAGTGGTAATAAGTACTAATCACAGAGGATTGGGAAATATTTGCAATCATAGCATTGGAAGATGATGACGGATGTACTCTTACCTCCTCTTCAAGTATGGTCATTCCCTCTTCCCTCTGTGAATATCACAAAGTACCACTGAATGTCCAGTCAATGGCCAACTTACATGTGAAACCATCCTTCGTTTTGGTTGCCATGCAACTCTATAGTTGATAAGTGTGGGGATGCCTGCAGTCAGCACAGACTGAGGATGTCACCTGTTTGAGTGGTGAAATGTTTTTCAATAAAACCTCTGGTCTAGATGAACTGATTCACCTTTATTCTGATTCCCTTACCTGGATTATTGAGCACGCATCAAGACAGGTGGACTATATCTTACACAGCAGTGGATGGAGCCACTTTACGCATGTCAAGACAAGTGATATTCTTTAGTGCTTTGGGCATGTGAACACACATCTTATTGGATCACCTTATTTACCGTCCCAGTAAACAGTTAAGTTTGAATCTAATCAGAATGATTGCAACCAGGTTGAAAAAATATTGTCCACTTAACCACAGCTGCTGTCACTATGGGGGGGGCTCAGACATCAGGTACTGGAACTATCCAAATGATCATGACTTGGTATTCAGGGCCAGACACAATTAAAAGGGCTGGGTGTGTACCCATTTGTAATGCCTGTCAGATTTCTGTTTTCTTTGGTAATAGCTTTCTCCTTTCCTCTCTCCCTTCTTTGTCTTTTCCTCCTTTGCACGAATCCCTCAGTGCTTTGGTGCAAGGATATAGTATTTACTCACTCACACCAAAAATCTGTCCGTAAAGGGAGAACCCACAACCAAGGTATAGTGACTGTTTTCCCAGTGCAAACCCTGTGCAAAACTATTTAGAGTACATTTGCAGCTTCGTGGCCTCTCCTCCTCTAACCCATTTGTGCTTTCTGCACTAGCCCTGCATTTACAAAGACCTTGTGAAGAACCATAGTAATAATCATGAATGACTTTGTGGATGCCCCCTTCTGGGAGTAGTGGTTTTCCAAAAACCAAAGTGGTTACTCTAATGTGCATCCCCCTTCCACTCTATTGTTAATGTGTTGGCTCAGCACAGCTAATTGTGGTCAGTTAACCATCTGAGACGAGGCTTGGCTGAGAGGAGGTCTGCTGTTGGTCACGGCAGCTCAGACATGATTTCAAGAAATTGAAACCCCTCAATCCCCCTTTTCCTGGTTTACAGCGCAAAGTTATTTTGAGTTGACTGTGTACCTTCGACAAGGGCTTTAGATACAGTTCATAGAAATGCAGGGTACAAAATTATTTTCATTATGTCAGATAATTGCTTGAATGGTTTGAATTGAACAATGGTAAACTGCCGCCGGTGCAATCCACTACCATCAAAGGGGGAAGCAATGCTACAGTTCTCGTACTCACTCATTCTGAAGGTTCTGCAGAAGTTCCCTGGGTATGATAAATTATTCCACAATGTCATTCCCTGGGCTGCACGGCTGATGAGGCCCTCAAGGGTAAGGCATCCAAACATGCTATTTGCTGGACTACAATCTTCAGCTCTATGCTCATTACTCTGTCTGACACTCCCGCCATCTTTAACACACCTTCAGTTTGGAGATCTTATTTATGATCTGCACATTGGATTTGGCATGGTTTTATGCCAGATGCCCTTCCTGATACAACCCTCCCCCATTTATTTGGTCTCGGGACCGGCACTAAGAATGGACTGGATTTTATTTATTAAATAGATAATTAATTAGTTATGTAAACCTTTTAAAAATTAGCATGTCATATATTATTAATTTAGATGTGACATTATTTTGAACTCTATATATACTCAGAGGTTCTTATTTGTTGCCTGTATTTTATTGGTGTCTCTGCAGGTGTGTGGGCCAGTCTGCGCTCCAGCAGCAGGCTCAGCCATCACTCATCTACAGCTGATATGGCCGCTAGGTTAGCAGTGGAAGATCTGCCGTCCCCTGCAGGCAGCAGCAATTTGCCGGCCAAGCTCTCTAAACAGCAGGCTGCCTTATACATCTTTGGAGAAAAATCCCATCTCAGGGTGAGACAAAGGGGATATCTAGCATCTTCTACTCTGCTGGCACTTGTATTCTGAACTTATATTGTTATTTGATGTTTAAAAAAAAATCCATTATTTTTTTGTTTACAGTGACGCATTTAGTAAGAGGAATTCATTTACTCACACATTGTAATGCTTCCTTATGGTATTGGATAAGTGAGGATGCGTGAACATGACTTTTTCGCTAATGAATCTGTCAAATGAATTTATAGAATAAACCCAGTGAATGGAGTGAGTAGAAAAAACATATCAGACATAGAAAAGAAGAATTGGAACTCTCCCCTCTGTTGCCCTAAATCTATGACATATGAAATGATCAACTGTTGACTCACTTCAATGAGACAAAAGCTTAAATTCCTTCACGCTGACTTGTGATTTTTTCATCGTGCTGCAATCAAACATCTGCTAATAATAGACATGTTCTGTTATAGCAGTTCATGCACCTCTCTAGCATTTCAGTTTAATGGCTTTTTTTCTGAGGGGGTCTTTATTAAAGGGAGTGGTAACTTGCAGTGTGATTATGCTTCACCTGGTAATAATTACATGATAGATGAAAACTAACATTTAAAATGTTTTCAGTTATTATTTGTGGCTTTTTCTCTGACCCAGTACTCGTTTTATCACATATTGTGATTCTTCCAAGATATGAGAAACACCTGAGTCAATGAGCCATGTGGTATGTTTTGGAATCATGTTCGTTTAGCATGGTTTACATTTAAGTGGCTTCCTAGAGTGCGTAGTAAACACCAACAAAGCTACACAAAGTGAGGAATCCCCTACATCCTATGTCCCAGTGAAACAAAGATGGATTATAGTAACTTTGTATACAGCATACCATGTTGTTTTATATGTGCTATAAAATTAAAATCGCCAAATAGTACAGCAAAACTATCCCAAGAGGAGTGGTCTATTTCCAGGTTTATAATGACTCCATCCACAGTAGGGATGGGGGTCACTGGATGGTATGCACAGGATTATACTGTGAGCCACATGCCTGAGCCAGGTTAGCAGTGGATCTCAGCCCAGCTGAGAATTCATAGATTCTAGACTGGAGTCACAGACTGTATACGAGAGGGTTTTTTATATCACAATTAGTCCCCACTTGGTAGGGCTGGACCGGGACTTTGATGGAGCTTGGGGGTTAAGGCCATATGCCCTTCCCGATGCCCCACGGTGGGTTTGAACCCTCTTGCTCATCAATCCCAAAGTACGCATTCTACCACTGAGCTTCCATGGCCCCCTGCTGAGTGTACATATATCCCAACCTATAATAATGTAACATATTGCATCGCATTGGTGTTGTGTTATTAAGCAATCGCTTTTCGTATCCTTGCCAAAATGCCCTTTAGCTGCTTTAGGTTGTCTTTTCCGATTTCCTTTACTTAAATTTACAAAGTCGTCAATTCTACCACACTCTAATGCACATATCGACATTAAGACTATTCATTGTCATCGTAGGCGTTCAACGAAAATGAGGAGAGTCTGTTGAAAAGGTGGAAGGAGAACTTTGAGGAGCTGATGGATGAAGAAAATGAGAGAGAGAAGTTTGGATGTTATGGAGACAGTGAATCAGGAAGTGCAGTGGATTAGCAGGGAGGAAGTGAGGGAAGCTATGGCAAGAGGAGAAGAGGAGGATCCAAAGAGGAGGTTTATGATGTGGTGAGGGAGGACATGCAGGTAGGTGGCTGGTGTGACGGAGGAAGATGTAGAGGACAGGAAGAGTTCGAGATGATGATGATGATGATGATGATGATGGAGATTATTTAGGCTGAGGTGGTGACCCACCACAGCCTAAATAATAGTATTATTATTATTAGTAGTAGTAGTAGTAGTAGTAATAGTATTATTATTAGTAGTAGTAGTAGTAGTAGTAGTATTATTATTATTATAGTAGTAGTAGTAGTAGTAGTAGTAGTAGTAGTTGTTGTTGTTGTTGTTGTTGTAGTGGTTATAGTTGGCATTCAACTAAATTATGTTTAGTAACTCTCAGAAACTAGTAGCAATAGAAAAACT